>CM077267.1:19365175-19545175 GCA_039654775.1 Spinibarbus caldwelli | reverse complement strand
ACAAAAACCCACCAATTCACTATCTCAACAAATTAGAATACTTCATAAGACCAATAAAAAAAAAAACATTTTTAGTGAATTGTTGGCCTTCTGGAAAGTATGTACATTTACTGTATATGTACTCAATACTTGGTAGGGGCTCCTTTTGCTTTAATGATTTAATCTCAACAAATTAGAATATGGTGACATGCCAATCAGCTAATCAACTCAAAACATCTGCAAAGGTTTCCTGAGCCTTCAAAATGGTCTCTCAGTTTGGTTCACTAGGCTACACAATCACGGGGAAGACTGCTGATCTGACAGTTGTCCAGAAGACAATCATTGACACCCTTCACAAGGAGGGTAAGCCACAAACATTCATTTCCAAAGAAGCTGGCTGTTCACAGAGTGCTGTATCCAAGCATGTTAACAGAAAGTTGAGTGGAAGGAAAAAGTGTGGAAGAAAAAGATGCACAACCAACCAAGAGAACCGCAGACTTATGAGGATTGTCAAGCAAAATCGATTCAAGAATTTGGGTGAACTTCACAAGGAATGAACTGAGGCTGGGGTCAAGGCATCAAGAGCCACCACACACAGACGTGTCAAGGAATTTGGCTACAGTTGTCATATTCCTCTTGTGCGTCTTACCTGGGCTAAGGAGAAGAAGAACTGGACTGTTACCCAGTGGTCCAAAGTCCTCTTTTCAGATGAGAGCAAGTTTTGTATTTCATTTGGAAACCAAGGTCCTAGAGTCTGGAGGAAGGGTGGAGAAGCTCATAGCCCAAGATGCTTGAAGTCCAGTGTTAAGTTTCCACAGTCTGTGATGATTTGGGGTGCAATGTCATCTGCTGGTGTTGGTCCATTGTGTTTTTTGAAAACCAAAGTCACTGCACCCGTTTACCAAGAAATTTTGGATCACTTCATGCTTCCTTCTGCTGACCAGCTTTTTAAAGATGCTGATTTCATTTTCCAGCAGGATTTGGCACCTGCCCACACTGCCAAAAGCACCAAAAGTTGGTTAAATGACCATGGTGTTGGTGTGCTTGACTGGCCAGCAAACTCACCAGACCTGAACCCCATAGAGAATCTATGGGGTATTGTCAAGAGGAAAATGAGAAACAAGAGACCAAAAAATGCAGATGAGCTGAAGGCCACTGTCAAAGAAACCTGGGCTTCCATACCACCTCAGCAGTGCTACAAACTGATCACCTCCATGCCACGCCGAATTGAGACAGTAATTAAAGCAAAAGGAGCCCCTACCAAGTATTGAGTACATGTACAGTAAATGAACATACTTTCCAGAAGGCCAACAATTCACTAAAAATGTTTTTTTTATTGGTCTTATGAAGTATTCTAATTTGTTGAGATAGTGAATTGGTGGGTTTTTGTTAAATGTGAGCCAAAATCATAACAATTAAAAGAACCAAAGACTTAAACTACTTCAGTCTGTGTGCACTGAATTTATTTAATACACGAGTTTCACAATTTGAGTTGAATTACTGAAATAAATTAACTTTTCCACAACATTCTAATTTATTGAGATGCACCTGTAATTTAAAGGGTTAGTTCACCCCAAAATGAAAATTCTGTCATTAATTACTGATGTATTTACTACGTTTCTGGACCTGGGAACATTTCAGTTGCATTGCTGTCCATGGCAGGGACAGAGAGCTCTCCAATTTCATCAACAATATCTTAATTTGTGTTCCGAAGATAAACGAAGGTCTTACGGGTTTGGAACGACATGAGGATGAGTAATTAATGACAGAATTTTCATTTTTGGGGTGAACTATCCCTTTAATACAGAAATTAAAAAACATTCTCATCATAAATGAGGTCTATTCAATCAATGATAAATTGCATTTTGAATGAATTTTTGAATGGAATTATAATAAATTAGCAAAAATGTTAAACATTTTATTAATTTAATTACTTGTTCATTATTATTACTTTTTTTTTTTTTTCAATGGTGTCATTGACCATTATGTATTATGTAGTCTCATGTATTCATACTACAGCATGCTTTGCAAAGCCAGCCAATCAGATTCAAGCTTGCCAGAGCAATAAAGTGAACAATATGCATCAGACAGTCAGTGAACGGACTGGTTCACAGGTGTACCGTCCAAAGCTATGTTGTATGAATATGTCCTGTTTGCTCCAGATGACTTTTTATGGGATGATAAAGATGAGGAAGACTTCAGAGACTGGGCGGATCGGATCAGACGGGAATATTTTGCCAAGCAACGGGCCAAAGAACAGAGGGAAGCGGCTTCGTCGGGTCAGAAGGGATCGAAGCGGCGGAAGGAGACGGAGGAAGATGAGAGGAGTCGGAGGGAGCTGAGAGCCAGGCTGGAGCGGGAGCATGAGGAGTACCTGCAGCGTGCAGCTCGTAAGGAGGAAGAGACGCGGCAGGGGAGGAAGAGGCGCTATGAGGAGCGCTGTGCCGCTACGTTTCACAGCTCCTCGAGCAAAGGACCTGAAGGACTGCTGGGATACGACGACATCCCTTGGCCCGCTCCTCGCGGCTCGCTGGAGGAAATGGTGGGTGTTATGTTGCATGGTGCTGATCGATCTGATTTGACTGCTTTTCGGAAGGTGCTCCGTCGCCAGCAGGCCCTCTGGCACCCGGACAAGTTTGTCCAGCGCTGTGGAGGCCGTCTGCTGGAGTCTGATAGGCAGAGGATCCTCAACACTGTCACTGGCCTCTCACAGGAGCTCAACAGACTCGCACAAAACCTCAGATGATGTAGACTTCTCTGATCTGATCACCTCACTAAACAGCTTCAGTCAGTTTCATTTTCAAGCTGGTATGTGATTAAGACACTCACTGAGCAATCAAATAATATCACCTCATATCACCCTCACTTCTCTGACATTTTTCTTTGCTGCATATGTGTGCACAGCGCAATTTGAGTTGCAGTCAGCTCTATATAAATCAGAGGTTTTTGCTTTCTTTTCATTTTAACTTCTATATTAAGTATTGTCAATATATTGCATATAATAATTATCAGATGATTGATAATGTTCATTTACAAATGTCATGAAATTTCTATGTTATATGTGTCCTATCGGAGCATCTTCATGGACCCCTGGTTGAAAACCCTGAGTATAAATTTATTTTAATGTTCATGATATTCTGGATATATTAATCTTGACTTGATGATGGGTTCTCAACCTGTTTTGTAAGCTGAACCATTATGACCTAAATAACTTCTGAGATTTTAAGTAAACATGGTGAACTTATCATCTTCATATGCGCCTTTATAAAATATTATTTCTATTGTTATTTTTTGTATTCTTATAAAGTGATGTGAAATGATTAGGGCTGGGCCACATTTATCAATCCTGTCAGGTGTTTTGCATATATTGCATAAAGAAACGTTACTTTTGAATGCACTTTTTGATGACAGTTTGGTTTTTTCTGAGTATCTACATTTGCTTTGAGAAGAACATTTACCTGGAACCTAAGAAACTAAGTCAATTTGTGCTGCACTATATAAATGTACTAGCATAAATATACAATGAGGTGGAGGTTAGTGGGTTATATGATGTCTCTGTTACATCAGGACCATTACAAACTCATTGTATCTACTATAACTTGTTCTGCTGAAAACACATTGTATTTCATTGAGTTGGTGTTTGTTATTTGAGAACTGGTAACAGAGTCTTGTTTTGCCCTATAAATCTTCTAATTTTCAGGCATTTAAACAAAGACAGGCAGATGGCCTGCCCCTGGTCTGGAAGAATAAGGCACAGAATATATTAAACGATGATGTGGTTGCCAGATTGCAGAAAAACGCTTACCAGACAAACTTGTTTAGTAAGCAATAAAGACATTTAGGATTTATAATTTAGGCTATATTACTGATCTGTTACCTAAATTTTCTAACTCAATTTATAGCAATTATATAGAGTTTTAAATGTGCCATTTATTTATTTTTTTAATTAATTTATTTAATTTTTTTAGGACAGCCAGTGCAACATATATTCAAATTATGCTGTGATTTCATAAGACATTATAGTTTTATTAAATATAGTTACACATAATGGAAGATATGGAGTGATTCAACAAACTAAATAAAAAAACATCATGAAATGTTGACATAAAAATACAAAAAAATAAGTTGTGAAATACACATTTTTCATTTATTTGTGTGTATTTATTTAATTTATATTAATTCCTTTTTAAATCATTGCATAACTGCAGAACCTGAAAAGGTGAAGTTGTGAATGTGTTTTGTAAGATAAATATTTTGTTAAATGGTCAGTAGTCATCATAAATACACATTGTCATATACTAATATATATCACATATTTATGCTATGTTTTTTATTTTTGTTTAACCATTTTTCAAATATTTCTTTTTATAAGTTTAAAACGCGTTAAATAGAAGAAGGGGGATTTGCTAACGAAGTACCTGGCAACCCACGAGCGCAATCTGTGCACCGGCAGGGTTTGTGCTTTACGGGAGTGATCGTTTTAATATGCGAGCTATTTAAGCACCAAGCCTTCATTGCATACGTACGTTTTTAAGGCTGGATAGATTTTAGCGGTTTGTTAGGCAACATCCCTTCATAGCCTTTAATATCTTACGTTATTTCTGTCGTTTCAATGGCAAGACGGCAATTAAAGGTACAGACGCCTATTGATTATTATCGTCCAGCCAGCTAGGTAAAACACGGTGAATATTACCTCTGCAGCTTAATTTGCACAATCTGCATGATAATGCTGAGAATACTCACTAGGTTGCTAAAAATAGCGTTTATAGGTTAATGATTTTCGGTGCAGTTTAATCTCATCCCGGCTCAATCAGACATAAAATCTTCAATAATTCAGAATGCGCTCTAACAAGTCCGCTTATAGTCAAATGGCAATGCATTGAGATTGAGTTTTTGTGTTGAACACTTGACGCTCGCGGCAGGTTGGTCGTGCTGTATTAAAGTGAATCGCGAAGGCCAGAGGCGGATTGAGTGATCAAGGTGGCCGAGAGAGGAGAGAGAAGATGGGCTCAGGTTTTCGGAGTGAAGAGATGTGTTTGGCGCAGCTGTTTCTGCAGTCCGGCTCCGCGTACGACTGCATCAGCGAACTCGGAGAAATGGGGCTGGTTGAATTTCGAGATGTAAGTTTGCACTCATCGGGTGTGTATCAAATCCTAGTGAGCTGCCTACCTATACAGCATTTCTGAGACATCATAGGCGCGTCTGCGATGCTGCGTGCACCTGATGCCCTAAAATGCTGTCTAGGTAGATTTTGAGCCACAGCCTGAATTCTCAGAACAGACAGATTGGAGTAAATTGAGCTTAAATTATCTGCATTACCTGGCAACCCATGTTTGTCTGCTGCATGGTTAGAATCGCTAATAGGTGTGAAACGGATTTAATTAAATGCGTGTTTATTTGCATGTGCACATTTTGGCCTGGTCACACAGGAAGGCTGATGTATGTCAGCCAGGTTAATGTCCTTGTTAACACGGAGCTGGATCAATTGTTTGTTAAAAAATAGAGCAAGTCTGGTTAAAAGCCTGTGTTTTCACCCTGAGGTTGTTTGACACTCATTAACATTAACAACTACATGTAGGCTGTGTGTTGGTCACATATGTGTGTGACCTACTGTTTAGGTTGGCATCAGTAAGGGTAGTTGACAAAAGAAGTTTTAGATTTTTTTTTAGACAATTTTTAAAAATGCTAATCCTTTTATTATGTGTGAATCTTATATATTTGTTACATTTAAAATGAATACAAAATGGTGACCAGTTACTGGTCCTAAAAGGAGTGTTGTTAATGTTAACTAAAGCTAAAAATCATTTATCAACTGAAGTAAGGCTAGAATAAAATACGGTATAAATATAAGTTGAAAAACGTAAATGAAAATTAGAAATGTTGAATTGGCAACTCGCTGAAATAAAAAAAAATAAAAAAAGTTTGTTGAGGTACTAAAATTACCAACTCTAAAGCTGAAATAAAAATAAACTAAAACTTTATAAAAATATAAAAAATATTTAGAAATACTGAAAAAAGGAAAAAACATAACAAAATTTGTAAAACTTAGACTAAAATTGCTAAATATAATATAAAAAAAATAAAAGCTAATAAAAATATTATTAATTACTAATAATATTATATAAAATATAGCTACAAGCAGCAATTACAGGACCAAGCACTACAGAAGTAAGCATCAGACCAACTGCATCAATGAGTGATTGAAGCCATTTTAAGATTATTGTAATCCAAATGGCTGAAAAATCATTTAAAACTACTAGTAATATGATTGAATGACTTTTCGATTTTGACCAATAGGTGGCACCGTTATCAAATCGATGTGGTGTGTTCTTTGTGAGGTGACAATGGCACACACAAAGTTTGGTGTCAATATGCCAAAGCATTGCAGAGATACAGCCTCAACTGTCATTTTGGCATCATGCCTCAAATTCGTTGCTGTGGTATGCGAAAACTGTTTTGTCTATCAACACAAAATCCATAACTTTTTGTCAGCATGGTCTGAAGATGATATGATTCGATTTTGGTGAAAATCGGACAAACGGTTGAGGAGGAGTTTGAAAAAGTAGGTTTTCAACATAAATCAAAATGTCGGACAGGAAGTTCGGCTTTCTTTGACATAATTGGTATGTATGTTGTCGGCATGACCCAAGGAATAGTTTGAGACCAGTTTCATTACAATAGGCTAATGCAATCAAAAGTTATTATTATTTTTGGAAATTTCATTATTAGTAATTAATGAATGGTTTATTACTCTTGACAAATAGGTGGCGCTATCACCAAACTGACATGGCGTGGTCAGTGTGAGGTGGCAATGTCACATACAAAGTTTGGTGCGAATATGTCAAAGTTTCGCTGAGATACAGCCTCAGATGCAGTTTGGCATGTTTCCAGCAAATTCGTTGATGCGCTAAACGAAAACCGTTTTGTATATCGACATGAAATCCATAACTTTTTGCCAGCATGGTCTGAAGATGATCCGAGTCAAATTTGGTGAAAATTGGACTAACGGTCTAGGAGGAGTTTGAAAAAGTAGGTTTTCAACATGAATCAAAATGGCGGACAGGAAGTTCAGCCAATTATGGCAAAATTGGTATCGATGATTGATTACAATAGGCTAATGTAAACAAAAGTTATTAGCATTTTTAGAAATTTCATTATAACTTTTGACCACATGGTGGCGCTGCCCCAAAACGTTTTGCGTACCATCAGGGCATGGTGTCGAAGATGCATACCGAGTTTTGTAACGATACATTAATGCGTTCATTAAATACAGCATTTTTTAACAAAATTCAAAATGGCTGACACCCAAAATGGCTGACATGGGAAAATTTGATATAATTCGACTCGGCATGATGCACCGAATCTACAGAGATGAGTTTTGTGATTTTTGGGAAAATTTGATATGATTCGACTCGGCATGATGCACTGAATCTACAGAGATGAGTTGTGTGATTTTTGGCCAAACCATTCACAAGTTATAAGCAAATATATCAATTTTCATATCTCCTGACCACTTGGTGGCACTGCACCAAAACACTGCAAGTAACCTCTGGTCATGCTTGTTATAGGACACACCAAGTTTGGTCTCAATACGCCAAACTGTTGTGGAGATATAAGCTCACATCCATTTTTGCGTGCTTTTCGAAGAATTCGTTCGCGAGTTATATGAGAACGGTTTTATGAATCAACTTCAATTCCATAACTTTTTGTCGGCATGGTCTGAAGATAATCTGATTCAATTTTCATGAAAATCGGAGCAACGGCCTAGGAGGAGTTCGAAAAAGTAGGTTTTTCAGAAAATTCAAAATGGCGGAAAAACTGTCATGACGGAAAATGACGTCATGTTCGTTCGAATCGACTTGAGCCAAGGAATCAGAGGAAAAAAGAATTTTGTTTCTAGCACTTACGGTTCAAACGTTATTAGCATAAACATGAGTGCAACTTTGGACAAGTGGTGGCGCTAGAGAGTTTGAGTTAGAGACTCCAAATTTGCTGTGGTTACTATTGACTCTGTCCTTTATCAGTGTGCCAAATTTTACAACTTTCCCGCAAGCGGTTCTATGGGATGCCATAGACTCAAGAGCAGAAGCAACGGAAGAAGAAGAATAAGAACGCAAACGGATATAATAGGTGCATACGCACCTTCGGTGCTTGGCCCCTAATAATACTAAAATAACACTGGTCTTAAGATATACACTTTCCCTCATGCATTTGCATGAATTTTAACCTAAAGTGTCAATGTTGATAGTTTAATAACTTGAGTGTTTTGGGGGGTTTTTTCATACCAAAAATGATTGATTTACTCATCTTCATGTTGTTCCTTCATGTCATGGTTTATTTTCTTCTGTACAATACAAAAATGTAAAATGTAAAATTTTTTTAAATATTTTTTCATAGTAAATTATAAATAAATAAATAGATAAATAAATGTAAAAAAAAATCAAAATTACATATGAATCTTCTGATAGCTTTGTGTGAGGAACATTCCAAAATGTAAGATATTATGCAGAAAACATCTTAGCAAATCTTGTCTAATATCTAAAATAATCATTCTTTCGAGTCTGAACTTTTCTATTTTAATTGACTGATGTGGTTCAAAACTGGTCTGAATGATTCGTTCACACATCTGTCTGATCCTGTTCTCAGGTTCAGCTTACTGACTCAGTGGATCTGGTTGGTTAAAAGCTCACTGAAGCGAAAGACAAAACTATTTTGTGTCTTATAAACCAGTTTTATGTTGATTTTTGAAGCTTGTAAAGCTCCATTCCTCATTCAGTGCAATGACAAAACTGTCAGTCGATTTTACCTGAGGAAATTAACTTCTGTTAATCCTGATTATCATGCAATGCTGAAATCTCAATAATGACCAAATATCATTTGATTAATGTAATTCCCAGACCCTTGTCTTGTTGCCTCTAGATTGTAATATGTTGTTAAGTCAAACATATAAGTCATAATCTGATGACCTTTTCCAGCTCAACCCCAGCGTCAGCTCCTTCCAGCGCCGCTTTGTCAGTGAAATCAAGAGATGTGAGGAGTTGGAGAGGATTCTGGGTAAGAGATATTTATTGAACACTCTGTAAATTTTAGGTCAAGCCTCAACCTCTCCTGCTGAGGATCTTTGAACTTCAAAATCTGGTGCTAACTATTATGCTACAATTACTTTTCTTCATTTTGTGATACGTTTACATCTTAGCCTTAAAGGTATGTTACACAGACGACAAAGTTAGAATCAAAAGATCAAAAATAGTATAATTACAATGCAGTTTTGCTGGAGTAACATAAGAAACAAGCACAGAACAGACTATTTTTGTACATTAGAACAGACTTTGTTCTGAATTTAGCTCTTTGATGTGTGTCCTCTAAAATGATTAATTTATTTTCCATTTCTTTGTTTCCTTCACCCATAGGGTATCTGCTGAGGGAAATTAGAAAGGCTAATATTGCAGTGCCAGAGGCTGAAGTCCCTCCTGTTGCTCCTGCACCCAAAAATGTCTTAGAGATCATGGTAGGTGCTGAGATATACTGATATTTGCTGCTTTAGTAAGCAAGGTCAATGTGCCAAACAGGCTTGTTCTAGTTTCCATAAATACCGTCTTGGGTCTGAGTTCTCTTTTAAGCGAAATTAAGCGAAAGCGGGATACTTCACCCAAAAATGAAAATTCTGTCATTAATTACTCATCCTCATGTCGTTCCAAACCTGTAAGACCTTCATTCATGTTAGTAACACAAATTAAGATATTTTCGATGAAATCCGAGAGCTTTCTGACCCTCCATAGACAGCAATACAACTGACATGTTCAAGGCCCAGAAACGTAGTAAGGACATTGTTAAAATAGTCCATGTAACATCAGTGGATCAACCATAATTTTACGAAGCTATGAGAATACTTTTTGTGTGCAAAGAAAACACAAATAACAACTTTATTCAACAATTTCTTCTCTTCCGTGTCAGTCTTTGACGCGTTCACAAAAGTATAGTGAAAGATTTCGCAGGTTTTTCACACAAATTTGCCACATTGACCAAAAGAAAGCTACTTGGTTTGAAAGTGTTTTCTGTGTGAACTTCATACATCGCTACACTATTGACAATTAGTGGATTTTTTCTGCAACAACAACAGTAAATGTAGAGCGGCAGAGTACTGTTTACTGTTACTCTATGAAATTTTCGTGGATGAAATCCAGTCATTCAATTGAAATTTCACATAAGGGCGAAACATTTCCCTACACAGTTTTCGCAAGTTTAATTTGGCTTGAAAATGACTTCTAGTTGAGTTGTGCTTCATACATCACTACACTATTGACAATTGACACTTCGCAGGGAGTTTGATTGACAGGGAATCTGACCAATCATAACGCTGAATATGCCATTTTGTCCCTGCACAATCAAACCTCTACAAATGATTCAGAATGCAGCGACGCGACTGGTCTTCAACGAACCCAAAAGAGCCCATGTTACACCTCTCTTTATCTCCTTGCACTGGCTACCGGTTGAGGCTCGCGTCAAGTTCAAGACATTGATGCTTGCATATAGAACAGCCACAGGCTCAGCACCTGCCAACTTCCACTCACTATTACGAATCTACATCCCCTCCAGAAGTCTGAGATCTGAAGTCTGAAGCTTATAGACCCCTAAATGAGAAGAAAATTCCCTCCCATTCAGTTTTATTCAATTACAGTGTGTATATTTTTGGCTTAATGGCCATGTGCTCAGTGGTTTGTGGTGATTGATTGTATATGAGAGCTCCAGTTCTCAGCGTCAAGACCCAGTGCTGGTAATTGACCGTGTCAAGTTGCCTAGAGTGATTGATTGTGTACAATGTGGGAGAGAAAGCTTTCTGTGAATGGGGGAATTGATTATGCATGGCAGATTCATCATGTGTGGCTTTGCTTTATAGTAGTACACTCATGATAACTCATGGCCTTTTTAATGTGTTAAGTGTTGTTTTGGGTAATGATGTGCTGAGTTTTATTGACTGGCGTGTGTCCCGTTTTGAAGGCATTTATAAATATTGAATGTGTAAGTGTGATGTGTTTTAACTTCTCTGATGGAAAGTCATTGGCTGTTGTCAGGAGCAACTGCAGAGGCTGGAGGTGGAGCTCAGCGAGGTGGCCAAGAATAAAGAGAAGCTCCAGCGGAACCTGCTGGAACTGATGGAGTACACGCACATGCTGAGAATCACACGCACGTTCATGCACAGCCGCTCCAGGGTGAGTCTCCATTCACCAGCATTAATGTGACATGATGTATAGTGACTTATACTACTGTAATTGTGAAAGTATTATGAGCAAACACATCAAAGCTTTTGATACTCTTGAGAGTCACAATACATTTATGATGCTTATGATGGAGAAACATACAAGCCCAATTTTCAGTAACCAGATCAGTTTGAATCCTATCTTTGTCATGTTTGCCAAGGAATTATTCATATGTAAAAATTTTATGATTGACCAGTGACGGTTCCATTATCTGTAAAGTAGCATGCCAGATATCCAATAAATATGTCAATTGTATTAATAGCAAATTAAATTGCTGAGATTATTTTAAGTAATAAAAATGACATATTTTATACAGTATTTTAATATTTTGAATATTTTACATATTTGATATATGAATTTAAATACAATTTAAAAGCAAATGAGCTGAACAAAAATATAGAACTTTATTTTTTAATAACGTATACTTTTTCCATATTCATAAAGTTCACTGAAATGTAATATAATACCATTTAAAAACAAATGATCTGAACAAAAATTGCTAAAATTTTGAAAATAAACAAAATGTTTGCATTACTTTAATATATAATATAGATTATTAAAAGTAAATGAGATGCACAAACGTATAACGTATTTAAATAAGTAACTAAAATGACTTGTTTTACACAAATATTTTACAAAATTCTATAAAATATGATATAATGGTTTTAAAAGCAAATGAGCCAAAATTGATATTTTTAAATATAATATAATATTTAAAAATATATATATTTTTCTTTTTCTTTATTTTTCTTATAAACTTTTTATTTTAATTTATATATGCATAACATTTGTTTTTAAATAAAATACAGTCAAACCAAAATTTATTCAGACACCTTCAACATTTCTCACATTATCAGTTTATTTGCTATAGTTTAGAAAATGGTAATAAAATATGACAAGAACTCAGTGTTAAACTGTGTCAGAACAAATTCATCTTGATAATGTCAGATCATTTTGATAGAAAGGTATATAACAAAACATGGTCAGGTCAAATCAAATTTTTGGACACACATTTTTTATCAATTTTACTGGTAGTGCACTATATGAAGAATTTTTGGGTATGTCACAGTTTGCTTTATTTTGCTATCCTCACTTACATAAACTATAGTGTCCTGAAACCACTAGTAAAAAAATTTTTTTGATTTGATTGTATGTTATGAACACGGTTCTTAATTCATTGAATCAGTCAAACGGACACATTTATCAGCCAATACCAAGAATTTATGGCCAAATTTTGGCTGATAATTAGATT
This sequence comes from Spinibarbus caldwelli, assembly GCA_039654775.1. Classification (NCBI taxonomy): domain Eukaryota; kingdom Metazoa; phylum Chordata; class Actinopteri; order Cypriniformes; family Cyprinidae; genus Spinibarbus; species Spinibarbus caldwelli. The sequence continues at coordinate 19,532,686 of CM077267.1, read as the reverse complement.
TAGCTTATTTATTTGTCAGTCACATATTATGTTAAAATAAATCCTTCTGTTTGAGGGAGATGATTACTATCTGTAGCTCTCAGATATTTGTTAAATCTTAATTGAATAAGTGAACATGAATGTGTGTGTGTTTAGCATGAAGCCCTGGGCCCTCAGTATGAGGAGTTCCCGTCTCTGGAGACTGAATCAGTGACAGGCTGCACCAGCATGCAGAGACTGGGCGCCAAACTCGGGTGAGTCACAAAGACCCTCTCACTCTACACACAGCGGGGATCTTACATTAGATCAGTTTGTCTCAGTCTACATTCACACCGCTGTGATGGTATGTGTGTGTGATGTTTGTCTATGTGTGTTTCAGGTTTATCTCAGGGTTGATTCAGCGGGTGAAGGTGGAAGCGTTTGAGCGCATGCTCTGGCGGGTCTGTAAAGGTTACACCATTTTCAGTTACGCAGAAGTGGACGAGAGCCTGGCTGATCTTGACACGGTATGCAAATTTTGTGTGTAAATGAGGTCCACCAACAAAGTGCTTTTTAATGGCTGTAGTTATATTCAAATGGTTTGGTTTAACAGACTATGTTGCATGGTGTGAACATGCCTCTGTGTTTGTTTCACAGTTTTAGATCATACCCGTCTGCCACAGCTAGAGCGTGCTAATGTATTCAGAGTGATGATTCTGTTTGTTTACAGAGGCTCTGTCTCGTGTTTATGTGCTACAGGGGGAGATCAGTAAGAATGTAGTGTTCCTCATCTCCTTTTGGGGTGACCAGATTGGGCAGAAGGTTCAAAAAATTTGCGACTGGTAAGTAAAGGCCTTGATGTAGACTTGATTCTTTTTATTTTACGTTTTTAGGGGCTGTTCACACACATTCACGTTTGTGCATATTTTCTGCACTATTTGTTAATTGCTGGTCTTTGTATATGAACATCAGACAGTATGGAATTTTGAATGCAAGAGTGCATCTTTTGCCACTTTTTAGGTCTATTTTTTTATTCACCTTTATGTAAAACTTGATATTAATATAATATTTAACGTAATTATTTACATGGTAAGCCTATCAGTTAAACAATTAATTTTAATTTAGTGATTCAATTTAAGTAATTATTTTAAAAAATAATACCATTAAAAATTATTAAAGCATTGTTTCCTGAAATAATTTTTTTGTGTACAGATCTGTTACATTTCTTCTAAATTATATTAAAATGAAGTTCATACATACAGTAGCTTCAATACACTTTTTCTGTGATGCGCATGTTTTAAATTTCTGAATTAAAATTAATTTTGAGATTTTTTGTGGCATTGAGAATGAATTTTTTTCTGAAATTTTATGGTGATTCAACTGTCCTCATATTATAATGAAGAAAAATGCCTGTAGTTTGGCATAATCTTTTATTATTATTTTACAGGAAAAAAAATACCAAATGTGATTTGTTTGTTTATATTCGAAATGCTTTTGTCTGCTAAAACATATGGTGCGACCAACATGCAGAAGAAAACAAAAGTCTTTTAAAAAATAAGATAATGTTTATGACAAGGCAAGGTTAGTTGAGTTTGTAAAATATCTTATCAGTGCCCCAAAAATTTAAATTGTAATTATTTTTGAATAAATACTGTAAAAAAAAAAAATAAAAAAAAATAAAAACTTTTTTTTTATGTGACTTTATTTTTTTTTTGGTCTTATTTAATTTAATTTAATTTAATTTAATTTTAAAAAAAAATGTTGAAAAATAATAAATGTTTTTTTAAAAACCATATCAAACCAGGTTCTAAGAATTTGAAACGTGTTTTTAGATTTTTAAAAAATATGTCCAAGATCTTTTCTGCGTCATGAACACTGACCCAATTTATCATGAACCAAAAATTTAACTTGACTCTTCGTTGTATGGCGTCTTATGGCATGAAACACTGGAAACGGTAAGGTGCTATGGAACGACCATTATTGAAAAAAATGAAAGTGTTTTGCAGATGGAATATGTGAACATGTTCTGTCCCTATGTCTGTCTTTGTCACATTGGATTTCGCCATATGATTTTCACAGTTACCACTGTCATCTCTACCCCCACCCTGAAACAGATGAGGAAAGGGCTGATGTGATGGACAGCTTGAGGACACGCATCCAAGACTTACAAAACGTACGTCTTCTGCTTTCCCGAGTGCCTTCAGAGTCTCCTTAGGGGTTTGAATACTGGACACCGTTGTTGGTTTGTCCTCTGCAAAATAATGCTGACGTTATCGCATTCACTGGAGGATTGGCATAATTATTTGATCCAGCTATGCCATAATGAATGTTAATGAAGCGATGTTTGTGTATTAGGTTTTGCACCGCACTGAGGATTACTTGAAGCAAGTCTTACATAAGGCGTCTGAGTCAGCGCACTCATGGGTGCTGCAAGTGAAGAAAATGAAAGCCATCTATCACATCCTTAACCTCTGCAGCTTTGACGTCACCAACAAGTGTCTCATCGCTGAAGTGTGGTGTCCGGTCAGCGACCTTGCGAACCTGAGGCGGGCATTGGAGGAGGGCTCAGTGAGTAAAATCCTTCTCATGCCATGCTATTCTGATTCTATCCAACCTATTGATGCATGAGAAGCAATTAAGAAGTTTTAATGTGCCTTCGAGACAATTACACAATCCGAGATAATGATGTAACTGTAGCATCTTTAAAAAGAACAGTTCACCCAAAAATTTAATTTTGCTGACAGTGTGCTCACCCTCAGGATGTCCAAGATGTAGAAGCGTTTGTTTCTTCATCAGAATAGATTTTGAGAAATTTAGCATTGCATCACTTGCTCACCAATGGATCCTCTGCAGTGAATAGGTGCCATCAGAACGAGAGTCCAAACAGCTAATAAAACATCACAATAATACACAAGTAATCCACACCATTCCAGTCCATCAATTAACGTTAATGAACTTCAAACCATTGTTTCCAGCAAAAATGCAAGTCCTTTTATAATATTGCTTTCTTAGCCTTGTCTGAATCATGCACAGATCAAGCACAGTTTACAAGCTAAAACAGTTCAAAACTGCTCTAAGCTAATATGTGGGTGGATCTTTATGTGAGAGGACAACAGGCGATGGACTTTTCACTAGAGGAAGCATTATTATGGGTTCATATTTTGACCAGAAGCGACGCTTTAAAGTTAAATGTCTTAATGATGGACTTGTTTTGTACAAACATGCAGCTTTTCACTTCACAAGACATTAATTGATGGACTGGAGTGGTGTAGATTACTTCTGGATTATTGTGATGTTTTTATCAGGTGTTTGGACTCTCATTCTGACGGCACCCATTCACTGCAGAGGAGCTAATGGTGAGCAAGTGATGTGATGCTAAATTTCTCCAAATCTGTTTCAATGAAGAAATGGCCTGAGGGCGAGTGAATTTTTTTATCAAATGTTCATTTTTGAGAGAGCTATTCCTTTAATTTTCTTAATAGAGAAAAGGTGATGCCACCGTCCCTTCCTTCGTGAACCGTATCCCAAGCAGTGACACTCCGCCGACACTTTTGAGGAGCAACAAGTTTACCTCAGGCTTCCAGAGTATAGTGGAAGCATATGGAGTGGGCGACTACAGGGAGGCCAGCCCAGGTGAGTGCAGAACACCAACTATTATTTCCAACCTTAATGAGAAGCTACAAGGCTTACACTGGAAATTAAAGCAATAGTTCACCCAAAAAATACAAATTCTGTCATTATTTACTCACCCTCATGTTGTTCTAAAACTATAAGACTTTCATCTGTGGAGCACAAAAACAGATATTTTGAATAATGTTCATGCTGCTCTTTTCAGTACAATAAAAGCATAGTGACTAGTGGCTGTCAGGCTCCATAAAAGTGTTCATTATGGTTCACCATTAGCCATAAACTACCATTTAAAAATACAGTAAAAACAGATATTGTGAAATATTATTACAATTTAAAACAACTCTTTTCTATTTGTATATATTTTAAAATGTAATTTATTCCTGTGATCAAAGCTGAATGTTCAGCATCATTACTCCAGTCTTTAGTGTCACATGATTCTTCAGAAATCATGCTGATTTGCTGCTCAAGAAACATTTATCATTATTATCAATGTTGAAAACGGTTGTACTGCTTAATATTTAAGATTTTCAGATTGTTAATGAATTTTTTCCCCTCACAGCTCCTTATACCATTATCACCTTTCCTTTCCTGTTTGCGGTGATGTTCGGAGATCTTGGTCATGGTTCAGTCATGACTCTCTTTGCTTTGTGGATGGTGTTGACTGAGAAGGACCACAAACGAAGACGACCAGGAAATGAGGTCAGAGTTGTAACTATGTAATTGAATTAAACTAATTGCAATTAGCCATGGTCTAGTTGTGATAATACTGATACAAATGTGTCCTTTGTTGTTTCTGATTAAATGTTTGTCTCTGTTCAGATCTGGACAATCTTTTTTGATGGGCGGTACATCATACTGATGATGGGGTTATTTTCCATATACACTGGACTCATTTATAATGACTGTTTCTCCAAATCCCTCAACATCTTTGGTTCAGCCTGGAGCGTCAAGGCCATGTTCACACAGCAGGAGTGGACGTAAGACACAAAACACACTTTTTAGGGCCAAGCTCTGATATAGTGGCACTATCTGGCAGCAGGAAGTGTGACACTAAAAACACTTTGAAAAAAATCCTTTTATATTTACCTGCTTAAATGCCATTGCTTTGCCGTCATAGTGCTTGGGCCCGTCATTTCAGCTTGCAGCTATATTTCCATTTTTATTTACTCCTTTAGTTACTCCACCCCAAAATTAAAATTTTGTCATTAATCACTTACCCCCATGTCGTTCCAAACCCATAAAAGCTTCGTTCATCTTCGGAACACAATTTAAGATATTTTAGATGAAAACCGGGAGGCTTGTGACTGTCCCATTGACTGGCAAGTAAATTACACCGTCAAGGCACAGAAAAGTATGAAAAACATCGTCAGGATAGTCCATCTGCCATCAGTGGTTCAATCTGAATTTTATGATGCGACGAGAATACTTTTTGTACGCAAAGAAAATAAAAATAACGACTTTTTTTCAACAATTCGTGAAAAAATCTCTGTCTCTCTGCGTCACCGTAGTGTCATTTTGGATATTATCCACTGAACGCAAACTGCTTACGCTCTTCTGTATTAGCCGGGTGGGTGGAGTAACCCTTTAAGGATCCATAATAATCATACAAATCACTGCACGCTATCGTTTTCCTCCTTTTACTCTGGCACAGAAATGAAACTCTACAAACGAATGCTTTACTCACCTTGGATCCCAACGTTTCCGGTGTTTTCTCTGGACCTTATCCATTGGGCATTGATCCAGTGAGTACACACTCTCTGAAGATTTATGAAGCACACTTCTGTGGGTGGAAGCCACATCCTGAAATTATACATTACTGCTCAGAGTAATTCACTTATATTGGTTTCAGAGCTCTAATTTGTCATGTTCGATTGACCTGTAGATTTGGAACATGGCTGTGAATCGCCTGACCTTCCTCAACTCCTACAAGATGAAGATGTCTGTGACCATTGGAGTCATCCACATGAGCTTTGGGGTGGTGCTCAGTGTCTTCAACCACTTGTGAGTGAGCATCAGTTTACTTATGTGTTGGTAATTATTACACAAATAAGTGATTTAACACAGGGGTTTTCAAACTGGGGTCCGAGGACCACAAGGCAGTGCTATTTTAGCATCATTGTATTAGTATCATTAGTATCACACATACTGTATAACATCAGTCCTTACTCAAATACTCTCTGCATTAAGCTCTCTTTGCTTGTAAACTTTCTACATTCTTTCTAAATTCTGCTCTTTTCCTCTCTGTTTATTTACAGGCACTTCCGACAGAAGTTTAAGATCTATCTCGTCTTTCTTCCTGAGCTGCTCTTTTTACTTTGTCTCTTTGGGTATTTGGTCTTCATGATCTTTTACAAATGGCTGGCGTTCTCAGTGCGAGACTCACAGCTGGCTCCGAGCATTCTCATCCACTTTATCAACATGTTCCTAATGCAGGAGAATGCCACTACACCCCTTTACCCTGGCCAGGTGTGTGTGTATCTGTGCACACGAGTGTGAGTGCCTCCTTCAATCTGCCTGATATCTGTGTTTGTGTTAATCCTCTTGTAACAGATGGGGCTGCAGGTGTTTCTAGTTGTGGTGGCTTTGCTGTCGGTGCCAGTGTTGTTATTCGGGAAACCTCTGTACCTCTACTGGCTGCATCATGGCGGGAAGAGCCTGGGGGTCCACAGGGTGTGTCTGTGTTCTTGTGTATGTATGTGTTCATATCTGATGTCACATGACATTGCATGGTACATTCATGGTACATTTGGTCCTATTAGTTCATCTACCGAACAATTAAATCATAAGAAAAAGCAAAAATTTTTCATTGTTAGTTCATGTTAATAAATGGAACCTTATTGTAAAGTGTTACTGTAAATGAACTAATTAAACACACAAGTTTATGTGATTAATTATGATTAATCACACTTCACATTAAAATTGGTAATCAATATGTTCAACAAAGTTTTTTTTTTAAATAAATTAAGTAATTTAAATAATTTGTTTAATGGCATCACTTTGCTGCCATCGACTATCAAGGCTAGTATTGACAATAAAATGTTTTCTTTTACATTTTGCAGATTAAATTAGTTATTATAGTCATTATAGTAATGAAATTCCTAATATAGTATAATAAGAATTTCTATATATAAAACATTCAGATACATTACGGTAATGAGAATTTGAGGGAAACTGTGCTTAATTTGTCATAAAAATATAGGAAATCACAATGCAAAACAATCGTAATCCTAAAATAGGTGTTATTTTCTTTATTCAAAATACTGTTTGTTTTTTTAAATGATTTGGGGTGAAATGTGACCCACATGTTTTAGTGAGTTTGACCCAAATGACAAATGTAGTCTTCAGATGCATGTGTGTGTGAATAAAAGGATATAGTGATGTAAGATGGACTGGTTAAAGAGGCAAAGATGCTACATCATATTATTTTGTGTGTAGGGCTACGAGAGAGTTCGGCGTGTGAGTGAAGAAGATCTGTCACTGTCTGTAGTACATGATGAAGAGGAGGGACTAAGCGACTCTGGAGGGCCTCAGGAGGTTAAAGTTGACCTGTCTCACATTCAGTCACCATTAAAACACAAAGGCTTATCCTGTATGAATGTCACTAACAGCATGTTTGCTCAATGGCAGTTTGATTTTGGAGACGTCTTCCTGCATCAAGCAATTCACACCATAGAGTACTGTTTGGGCTGCATTTCCAACACGGCCTCCTATTTGCGTCTCTGGGCTCTGAGTCTCGCACACGCCCGTGAGTGTCTGGTTATGTATACAAAAACACATCAAAGTAGCCACACGTGCCATTGCATTATGGGCATATGAATCTGTTTTGTAGACTACATGCATATATTGTGTGTGTGTGTGTGTTTGTGTGTGTGTGTGTGTGTGTGTGTGTATCTCAGAGCTGTCAGAGGTGCTGTGGGCGATGGTGATGCGTCTGGGTCTGAGGATGAGCTCCAGACTGGGCGTGCTTTTCCTTGTGCCTGTATTCAGTGTCTTTGCTCTGCTCACTGTCTCCATTCTGCTGGTCATGGAGGGTCTGTCCGCTTTCCTCCATGCGCTGCGTCTTCACTGGTGAGCACACATCCTTAGATACGGCCAGGTTTAATTATCAGAAATGGGAATTAAATAAAAAAGTCTTACATATTTTTTTCCTTTCAGAATACTTTTTAATATTTATATTTTAATATTAAATTGGAAGTAGGGCTGCACGAAGGAATCTTATTTTAATCATGATTATGATTTCTACTTCGCTTGATTTATTAAAGGGATAGTTCACCCAAAAATGAAAATTCTGTCATTAATTACTCATCCTCATGTCGTTCAAAACCCGTAAGACCTTCGTTCATCTTCAGAACACAAATTAAGATATTTTTGATGAAATGCTAGAGCTTTCTGACCCTGCATAGACAGCAACGCGACTGAAACAGTAGTAAGGATATTGATAAAATAGTCCATGTGACATCAGTGGTTCAAGCGTGATTTTATGAAGCTACGAGAATACTTTTTGTGCACAAAGAAAAAAAAGTCTTCACCACGCGTTTAGACGTAGCTTTGTAAAATTCCAGTTGAACCCCTGATGTCACATGGACTCTTTTAACGATGACTTTACTACCTTTCTGGGCCTTTAACGTTTCAGTTGCGTTGCTGTCTATGCAGGGTCAGAAAGCTCTCGGATTTCATCAAAAATATCTTAATTTGTGTTCTGAAGATGAACAAAGGTCTTACGGGTTTTGAACGTCATGAGGGTGAGTAATTAATGACAGAATTTTCATTTTTTGGGCGAACTGTTCCTTGAAGCATAATCATCTGTGATATTTGCCCACTATATGTTTATCCTGAAAACATTTAATTTTAAATTGCCATTTGCATTATCTTGCATTAATAACAAGCCTCTCATGGTTGCGGTTGCCAGATGTCAAGAGCTTAAATCCACCACTGAGAGCTTTTCTCTTAAATTCATACGTTTCTGCTCAGTGGTTTACTTATTCTTCCCAACCTGGCAGCCATGCGTATGTGCGGCATCTACATTAGGGAAAAAGCACTAATGAGCTAAAAACACTGGCAAACATGTAAATTGGAGTTTAACAAACTCTATTGAGATATTCTTCTTGAATAAAAGTGTAATGCAGTTTGTAGCTCTTTCACAGAGTTGTCTGTGCTGTTAAATCTGCAAGCAAACCATGCAAGTTGATGTTCTCTTGATTTGTGTGAAAATTCTGATGAAATGGAAAAAAAGAAGTTACAATAATCATGATTATATTTATTAGCCAAATATTAATGATTTAAACGTTTAACCATTATTGTGCAGCCCTAATTTTAATTTGCTATTAATATTTTCAGTTACATTTAAAATTAAAATAAATATTTAAAAATGTTATGTTATAAAAAAATATCTGTATTTCTCTACCTTCTATTTATAGATTCTTTTTAACTTTTTACAGGGTGGAATTTCAGAATAAATTCTACAGTGGAACAGGAGTCAAATTTGCCCCCTTTGATTTCTCCCTGTTACCTTCTGTCTTTGAGCAAGATGGGTTACTCTGACTGTAACCCACAACACTATAAACAGGACACTATAGCTTATCATGACCTATTGACCTTTGGGCACTGGACAATGACCCAGCACTTGACTAGTAAAAAACTTGTATTCTTGCACTGCAAAACGTTGTCATGGTCAGATCGGTACGCTAACCTGACAGCCCTATTTGCACCGGTCCATATCAGATGTTTCAGGTGCAGGATTATCAGCTGTGGTTCCATCATGTGCTTGTCATTCGAAGATTTTCAACAAAGTCCTGTTATTATATTTATCTTAAGAGATATGACTTGTATTTGGTATTGCACCTTCATAAGCATTTGCTGTCATATCGATTTTCAAAGTGCCATAACTGTTTTTCAATGTACAGTTTTGTATGCTACGCTGAAATGTGCTTTAGCTAGGTCTTAGAAAAAAACTTTGCAGGTAAAATATGGTGTAGGTAATGCTACACTGTGCAATGAACAATGCCAAATAACAAATATAATTTCCAGTGTGATATTAAAGCATAATTTACAGCATTTAGTGTGAAAAGCAGTTTTGCAGGGTAGCATTTTTGTTTATTTTGTTCAAAATGAATTCTGAAACAATACTTTAATTCATATTTAAAATGAAACATTTAGGTTTTTCAGTACATGTGTTCTGGTTTAAGAACTGGCAAGCCTACAGATGTACATGGGATTACAATTTTGTTTGCAGTATGTTTTTCATCAGCACTGTAAATTTACATTTGTGTTTCAGTCACTCATAAACAAGCTATTATTATATAAATAGTGCAGAGTGGTGCTTATAGTGATACATTTAAGATCATATCTTTCATACATTCACACATCTTCGGTTAAGTAGGTCATGCTGTAGATCCTCAGGACGAATCCATTAACAGATATATTTAATTTCGCTATGTTAAGATTCTTTCCTGTATGATGTGCTTTAACAAGCAAAGTGCATCAACAGTTAACGTTCAGACAAATATATAGGATTTCATACCAAATAATCACGAAATTATAACGTTTGCAACAAATGTCCACCCCCGCTTGATGAAATGGTAGCGCCTGAAGAGTATCATCCACGCATGCGCAGTTTGCGCAACCAAACCCACACGAAATGGCGTCTGCTGCAGGTAAGAGCTACGTTAAATCTTTTGTACTATTTCATAGCATGTTAGAGATTTAAAAAAATATGTATGAATGTGGATATAAATTTTATTGCCAGCTCTAGTTGTGGTAGAGTAAGTTATGTGTTCCATAGAACGCGATATTTATGTTATCGTGTTTGCCGGTGTGGTTCGAACCGGTCCGTTTGTCTGCGTGTGAGAATGGGGGGTGGGGTCGAAAATTGCGGTATTTTACATTATGCTTGGCTTCAGACATATCTAAGTCATTTGTTTAGGTGATATCACACAAATTTACCTTAATTATTTTATACCCAGATTCATTTTGAGCACCAGTTTACACTTGCCGATCTGTTGCTAGGCAACGCTTGAGCTAAAGAGGCAGGCTAATTGTTATTAGCACGCGATCTCAGCTCATATGTCTGTTGTAAATGGTGTTCAGATGTTTTGTATCATTATAATCCGCTGTTATTCACGATTCTCTAAATATTAATTTAATTCAACATCTGTTGATTCAATAGAATAAAAACAGTTCTTGTTCATTTGTGTGTGGCGCTTGCTCATTGAAACCTACCACCCATTCTCTTAATTACCTACTGGAGAAACAATCCTTTTACACTACAATTTTATACTTTTTAATGCTACATTTTCTTTCCTGCGTTATTCAATTGTGTTTTGAATGTACTAAGATACGCTTTTTAAGTGTATATGGACATACCTTTATTTGACTCTGTGACTGGGTCCTTGTTTTTGTGAATGAATTTGATAGTTTAAATGAATGTTAATGTGTTTTCTCGCAGATTACAACAGTTACGGACAGGCTGGAGGCCAACAGGGCCAGGGGTATGTATAACACATATAGGGTTCCCATGGTCATAAAATTCTGTGTACTATGGTTCTTTTATTGCAGTTCTTATAAAGATGGTTTTATCCTTATTCACTAATAATGGACAGCTGGAACGTTCATGCGTAGTTATGGAAATGTGCTGGTCAAAAGATGAGGCAATCCTGTATCAGGATTGTGTTTTATCTATAATAAAATGAGAAAATTATCTTTTATTATCAGGTATGGCTCCTATGCGGCCCAGCCCTCTCAACAGGGTTATGGACAGGCCACTCAGGTAAACTCACCGTAAATTTATTTTATTTATTTTCACCATGCTTTTTTGTCATAAGTGTAAAACAGGAGTTGTTAATGCAGCCTGGTGCAAATGCTTTCTTTTGTTGTGTAGCAGTCATATGGTCAACAGCAAAGCTACAGTTCATACAGCCAACCAGCTGACTCGACCTACTCCCAGACCGGCAGCTCCTCGAGCAGTTATGGCCAGCAGCCATATGGATCATCCTACGGACAGCAACCACCAGCCAGTGGTGTGTTATTTTTGACTTTTGATGCATTTTTGTGGAATTCAAACCGAGGTCATTATCTCCAAGCAGTGTGTTTATTCAGTGGCTTCATTTTTACCCTTTGTAGGTGGTTATAATGCCACTCCGGCCACACCGCAGGGCTACAGTCAGCCTGTGCAGGGATATGGAGGCAGCAGCTACGACTCCTCCACAGCTGCCGCCTCATCGACCAGCAATAACCAGACCTCTTATGGTGGGCAGGCCAGCTACGGTGCCCAGTCTGCATATCCTGGATATGGACAGCAGCCTGCTTCTGCTGCGCCCCCCAGGTATTGAGCTTACTCTGTTCTTCATATTCCCCCAAAGTTTTTGCAATGGCCACTGATTGTAATTTGTCTTCTTTAGCACCTACAGTTCTGGCAGCCAGCAGCCCTCTGGATATGAGCAGAACTCGTATTCCCAGCAGCCTCAGCAAAGCTCCTATTCTCAGCAGCAGCAGGGAGGATACCAGGGCCAACAAGGAGGCTACGGACAGCAGAGCTCCTACAGCCAGCAGGGAGGATATCAACAAACTCCTCCCCAGCAGCAGCAGGCTCCACCTTCCAGCTACGCCCCACCTTCTGGGTCCTACGGACAGCCCCCTGCTAGCCAATACGGACAGCAGGGCAGTACTGGAGGAGGCTATGGCCAGTCAGACTATAAACCACCCAACCAGTATGGTAAGTGTGCTTGTAGTAGCTTGGCAGAGACTGTCGTATCCAAATGTGAAAGCTTTAGTGATGCAATTTTCTTTACAGGTAATTACAAACAGGACCATCAAAACGGGATGGGCGGAGGTGGCTACTCGGGCCCTGAATCCGGAGGATATGTGGGCCCTGGAGAGGGCCGAGGCATGGGAGGGGGGGAGAACCGTGGGCGCGGCCGGGGTGGGTTTGACCGGGGGATGATGCGAAGAGGTGGTGGCATGCGAGGGGGCATGAGCCGTGGAGGCATGGGGTAAGTGTACGTTTGTGCAGTCTCACCTCACCACCTCTCTTTCCCTCAGACAGGAGCTGAAAGAGGCCATACAGGGGCTGAGAGCTGTGCTACATGCTTCAATCGGCATTAATGTTTAGTATTTGGAGCCAAAGCGTGAATTATAAATTGTAATTTGACTTTATGCCAATTCAAACAATTTTTGACATCACAATCTTGAGTATTGAAGGTTTTTTTTTTTTTTTTAATTAGTTTGATAGCAAAACAACACAATTGTTTTGACAAGATGCCAAACTGATTTAAAATTATTAAGTGCTGCTGCTCTCAGCTCTGCCTCATTATGGCCTAAGGTAAGATGATTGAAAATGTGCTTTGGGAAAAAATATAATTTCAGTCTCTCATTCCCTTTATCATTAAATATATTTGAGCAATCTTAATTATTCAGAAGAAGGATTTATTAAGATGTAACAGTAAGAAACAAGATAATTAAACATTGGGAAGGCACAGTTCATAAGATCTGTGCTCCAAATGGTTGTAATAAGATTGGTAATGCATAATGTGATCCTTTAGGATTAATCCAAAAGGTGTATTAAGGTGTATCATTAATCACTCCAAATGGGATTTTGTAGATCTGCCTGCAAATCACAGGTTTGCAGGTAGAAAATTATTTTCAATTAGTCTCGTTTAGGGCCAGATTTACTAACAGCTTGTGCCAGCGCAAACCCTCTTTTGGCGTTAAAATAGTACTGTCAGGATTTACTAAAGACGCGCAGTGAAGAATTAGCGCTGAAAAGACGTGGACAGTTATTTTTGCGCCTGATCTTATTGAATATGCATTTGTAGGAGTTTCCCTTTCAGACTCAAAATTTATGGGAGGAGAATATTAAAATGAATCACGCAACTCGATTTACTAACGCTTGCACTCGTCAAATTACTGGTATTTGCGCCATTATTTAACGGCCAAAAAAAGCATGTCTTAAAGCAGGCGGTAATTTGCGCTGCTCTTGGTAGATTGCGCTGGTCATTCTGGAAATGATCTGGCTGCGTCTGTGTTCTTTAATGTGTGCATTGTCAGTAAATCACACAGAATTTTCCCTCCCATCGGCGCTTTTATGGAATTGCACTCTAACGTTAATTTGCCATGTTTAGTAAATCTGGCATTTAGTCTTGTACTTATTTATTCTCAATTGTAAGTGAAATTTAGGGTTATTTTAGAAAGAGACAAAGGTGTTAAAATGGGTAACATTTACTAGCATTGAGCATAAATATCAGTGCCGATTTTGAAAATGTTTCTAATAGGTTTAGTTTTCATAAAATTAACGTTGTTTTATAATTAAAGTCCGTGTAAAGTCAATATTAAATGTGTTCTGAGTTTGTCACACCACAGAAAAATGTGTTATTAACCACCTAGCCAAATTTGAATGCTAAAAAAAAACCAAGTAAATAAAATAAGGTATCAAAATCATGAAAAAATAAGCCGTATTCTCTGCTCTCAAAAGCTGGGGGTGTGTCCGCTGGCTGCGCTGAAACCAAACCCACTCGCGGCAAAGCTGCCATCTCTCAACTGTCTTCCTCTAGCAGCTTAATTTAAATAAGGAGACCGAGCTCAGTTGTTTTGTAAATTATCCCAACCACGTATTAACGTGACGAAGGCATAGCTAGATAGCAAACTGTAGGCTGTAGTAACTAACGGTAATAACAGTAACTCGCGATTGAGTGGACGAACCACTGATGCTTATGCGTTCTAGTTATTAGGTGTGTTCAATCTGAAGCAGCGCTGCGCAGAATGATCAGTGTTTGACATCAAAGCACCGCGAGAGCGATTCGAAAGCATAATGAGCGTCTGCTCTCTATAGCTCTCACTGTAATTGTCACACAGCGATCAGTCTGTGCAGTCAGTGCTGCTTCAAGTCGAACACCAGCTCTTATAGTGTTGCGGGAGGGACCGTGCTCGGTGGCTCCATTGCGTCATCGAGTCCCGATTTAGCCCCGCCCAAAAAATCCTGATCACGAAAATGGTGAAAAACTGTTTAACGGTATAACTCCACCATTAAGTACTAATTCACAGTCTTTGTAACATGTTTCAGCAATGCATTTCTAACATTTATAATGTGTTTACAAACAATTCTCAGAATTGACTTTACACAGACTTTAACCATATTGGTTCCCAAAGATGAATTATGCTGCCAAAAGCAGGAAGCTAACACAAAATAAATATGAAAGTGAATGCAGTGATGCTTGACACAAAACTGTTACTACAGAGCTGCTTGTCACTTCATTATTATCTTGAACATGTCCCCTGTTCTTCATATTAAAATATATTTGTTGTATTGGTAGACTTATTTAAAGGGGTCCTATTGTGCTCTTTTACAAAGTCTTGATTTTGTTTTGAGGGTGTACTAGAACATGCTCTTGTGCTTGGTGGTTCGAAAAATAAATTATTTTTCACATAATTTATATTATTACAATATCTCTTTCCCCAGGCTGGCACAACCGGCTCAATTAGTTCTGGGTTTGATGAAGGCCCGCCTTCTGAAAAACAAAATGTTTTGTGATTGGTTAGCTGTCCCAGTGCGTTGTGATTGGCGAACAGCTTAGATGGTGTTTCAGTACTGCCCCGCCCCTTGCCAAAACAGCAAGTTCGTCAATATTGCCATATCAATTCAGACCCCGAGAATATTGAGGATCGCGCAGAACCTTTGCACGCACAGATATTGCAAGACATATTAAAGTGGTAACGATATTGTTGTTGTTTTTTTTTGTTTTTTTTGGCTAAATCACGTTTTAGATAGGATGTCAACAACAGTTTAAAATTAACGGCATTTACTATGTACAGATAAGTGCAACGGTAATATGTATTATGTTTATTGTTCTGTAATTCTAACATTATAACATGAATTGCAGTGAAACTGTTATACAGTTGAATTTATTTATACCATAGTCCCACAGACTTACTCTATTTGTGGCGGCATATATATGCAAATTCATTCTCTGCCAGCAGGAGGCGCTGTTGGAGCGGGAGAGATAGAGGTTTCTCCGGTAACACTGTACACAAAGCAGCGCTCTGCTCACAAACGCTGCTTTATCAGACATTACATGCAAGATGAAATGAAAATGACATCCAAAATTTTCTGAAGACAGGTTTCCTTCAGAAATACAGTGATATAAAAACACCCGCATCGGGTTTCGATTTTGAAACGTGCAGTGCTCAACCAAGCGTTCTCCCCACCCGCCAACCATTCGAATTTCCGTAGGCGGGATTTATTTGAATGATATTCTAATGGGCCGCTGGAAAACAACGCTGTAGTCCAAACAAGCTGTTCGTTGTAGTTCTTGAAAAGGGTTTTTTTAAAAATGAAATATCTCCCTTTGGAGTGGACTTGTAACTTTGTAGATCTTTTTATGCCCAAACACACACACTACACACTGACTAAAATTCTAAAAGTGAAAAAGCATAATAGGACCCCTTTAACTTAGCTTGTACAATACTTTTAAAATAAACTATTTTGGTTATGAAGCTAAACTCCTAATGGTGAAAATACACTGCATTCATTTTCCCTATTAAAAAAGGGTATGTTTTCTTTATCTGTCACACATTTGGATTGCAATTGTCTTGTGCATTATGAAACTTTTTCTTTAACATGCTTTGTCGCATTTATACGCTACAGGTAACAAAGTGAGAGCCATGTAAACACATCAATACTTTTACAGTACCACTACTCAGTTCTGAGTCTGGGCCGGCAGCCTTTTGAAATGGGGACTTAAAGTCGGTGGTGTCAAGAGGTGTTCCAAAAGTGTTTTTCCTACAAGAATGAAAAAATCTTGTTTTGCAACCAAAAATGTGTATTAATTATCTAAACATACAAGTTTACTCTTTTTACAAAAGTGTTTTGATAGCTTTTTTGTGTTGTGTAATTATATCAGAAACATTTCTGTAAAGAGAAAAGTGGAGTTATGGTTTACCTGCTTTTTATTTTTTATTTGACTGAAATGCATGTACCAGCTTTATGTAAGCAGATTGTTTCAGATGCAGCCACAAACAGGCTACTCCTACATTTTGGTGCAGCTGCCACCAACATGCCATTAGATCCTTATACTTTCAACATTTGGGTGTAGTTTTGAATGTTGCATGATCTCATTTTCATTTAGATTTGGTAGCAAGGCTGTGTCTGAAACAATTACATCTCAATTACAGTGTACAAATTTCTGGGGTTTTCCACCTACAATAGTAATAAAGATCAACCCTCATTTCTGCTCTATACAACCCCAATACTGTTCAGCCACTAATGTCATAAAATTGTAAATCGAGCAAGTCAGGCCCAGTGCACAGACATTGTAATGCTACAGCACCCCAATTGAGTGTTACACTCAGCAATATTGTGTTTTTATAAGGGGGTCTTGTTGAGGGTTAAGAGTCAGTTAGAACTGTGAAAATGCCCCCATTACCCCTTTTGTGGTACCGAAGTGGCTGTTTTAAGGGATATCGCCTTCATATCTTCGCTTATTCCCGCCAGCATCGCTGGAGACAGAGGTGGCTTCATTAAGCCTGGTGGTAAGTTTAATGAGAATCACAAGACCATACACTAGAATTCTCTACCTTTTTATGGGTGTTTTCCAGAAGGGAAATAATTAATGCCTTGCAAAACTACACTGCCGGCTAGAATTAAGAGTTTTCAGATTTTCCCATTGGTCGTCTAGGAATGGTTCAGATCTATTTTTATTGGTTAAAAATCCTGAGTGTGGACTCCAATCAAAGGTTACTTATAATCAGGAGTTAATGGTAACTGGCCGACCCAGCCATGTAGAGTATCACCATTTCAGTGTTTACTATTTTATTCAATTTTATATGATATGAGGTATGGAGTCCAATTTGGGTCCTTGGTTTTTCAAGGGTTTTTACAAATATATTTTTCTACTTAAGGCACACTGGAATAAAAACTAGGTGGCTTTTGAATAGTTTCCTCTTAATACTAATTCCTCATAATAATCAAACCATTCTTGGGTCAACAGCATCATGGTATTTTGTCATTTTATGTCTTTGAATGGTAAGAAAGAGTGTGCCGGGGCAGTCTTGACCAGGAAATGGTAGCATAATATTGTCAGGTGCTTGAGAAACTCGGCTTGTAAACTCACTTGTTTCTTACTTTCTTTTTCTCCTGGTGTCCTGCTTGATGAAAACCTGAAACAGATGGTGACATGGGTAAGTTTGGATTTTGGAATTTTTATTTGTCCTCCATTTTTAATTTATTTCTTCTGCTTCTAACACTGTCGGTTCCCTGCAGGACGCCCAGAGCCGCAGGATGACTCCGAAAACAGCACTATCTACATCACTGGGCTGACTGAGAATGCTACATTGGAAGAAGTTGCTGACTTTTTCAAGCACAGTGGAATCATTAGGGTACATGATTGTCTTTTTCAATGAGATGAAATGACTTTGGAAGGATGAATGGCTTGTTTTTCCATGTTACTATCGATCTAATATTGAAACACGTAAAGGGTTGGGTTACATCGTTTCAAATGGTCCTTTATTGGATTTTTTGAAATTTATGATTGAATATGGTTTAATTTTTCTTTCTTAGATTAACAAACGGACGGGCCAGCCTGCTGTCAACATTTATACAGATAAAGACACTGGGAAACCTAAAGGTGATGCCACATTATCCTACGAAGAGCCTCCATCTGCAAAGGCAGCAGTCGAGTGGTTTGATGGTACGTTGAACTTAACTGAAATCAGTCTTTAATGTCTGTCCTTTTTAACATGAGTCCTTAAGATAATGTTTTCCCATTAGGAAAAGATTTCCAGGGCAAGAAGCTGAAGGTATCCATGGCCCGGCGCAAGCCCATGATGGGAATGATGCGTGGGGGCATGCCAATGAGAGGAGACCGAGGTGGTATGATGGGACGAGGAGGTACGCTGTTTTAGAAGCACCAGAAAACCTCTTAAGTTTCTGTTTTTCTGTACTAAAAATGTCTAACCATTAAGTTGGAAATGGCCCTATTCCTGCAGGAATGATGGGTCGTGGTGGTATGGGCAGAGGTGGTGATCGAGGAGGATTCATGCCACGTGGGGGTCCCAGGGGAATGGGCCGTGGAGGACCTACTGGAGGAAACATGCAACAGAGGGCAGGAGACTGGCAGTGTCCAAATGCGTGTGTATTTCAGTAGTAGTGCAGTTGATACTCCGTCATCCATACTGGTGCATCTCAAAAAATTAGAATATCGTGGAAAACGTCTTTTTTTTTGTGCCTAATTTCAAAAAATGAACATTTCATATACATTTTAGATTCATTATATGAAGTAAAACATTTCAAAAGTTTTTTTAATTTTGATGATTACAGCTTACAGCTCATGAAAGTCAAGACCCAGTGTTTCAAAATAGTAGAATATTTATATTTGAGTTTCAGACAGTGGTTGTAAATGAAGACAATCATTGACACCCTCCACAAAGAGGGTAAGTCACAGAAGGTCATTACTGAAAGGTTGGCTGTTCACAGAGTGCTGTATCAAAGCATGGTAAATGCAAAGTTGACTGGAAGAAATTGGGCAGGAAAAGGTGCACAAGCAACAGGGATGACCACAAACTTGAGAATACTGTCGAGCAAAGCCGATTCAAACACTTGGGAGAGCTTCACAAGGAGTGGACTGAAGCTGGAGTCAGTGATCAAGAGTCACCACGCTCAGAAGTCTTCAGGAAAAGGGCTACCAAGCCACTTCTGAAACAGAAACAATGTCAGAAGCATCTTAACTGGGCTAAGGAGAAAAAGAACTGGACTGTTGCTCAGTGGTCCAAAGACCTCTTTTCAGATAAAAGTAAATTTTGCATTTCATTTGGAAATCAAGGTCCCAGAGTCTGGAGGAAGACTGGAGAGTCACAGAATCCAAGCTGCTTGAAGTCCAGTGTGAAGTTTCCGAAGTCAGCGATGATTTGGGGTGCCGTGTCGTCTGCTGGTGTTGGTCCATTGTGTTTTATCAAGTCCAAAGTCAGTGCAGTCGTCTACCAGGAGATTTTGGATCATTTTATGCTTTCATCTGCTGACAAGCTTTATGGAGATGTTGATTTCCATTTCCAGCAGGTCTTTAGCACCTGCCCACAGTGCCAAAACCACTTCCAAGTGGTTTGCTGACCATGATATTACTGTGCTTGATTGGCCAGCCAACATGCCTGACCTGAACCCCATATGGAATCTATGGGATATTTTCAAGAGAAAGATGAGAAACAGTCGATCCAACAATACAGATGAGCTGAAGGCTCAATAGTGCCTTAGCAGTGCCACAGGCTGATCGTTTCCATGCCACATCTCACTGATGCTGGAATTTGTGCTAAAGGAGCCCCAACCAAGTATTGAGTGCATAAATGAACATGCTTTAAATAACGAACTTTCTGTTTTGCAAATCCTTTTTTTGATTGATTTTAGGAAATATTCTAATATTTTGAAATACTGGATTTTTGACTTTCGTGAGCTGTAAGCTCTAATCATCAAAATTAAAATAAACTTTTGAAATGTTTTACTTTACATGTAATGAATCTAAAATATATATGAAAGTTTTACTTTTTGAAATGTTTAAAAAAAAAAATTTTTTTCATGATTTTCTAATTTTGTGAAATGCACCTGTATATTGCATTCAGCCTCTGACTTAATGAGTCTTCGTTTTTCTAGGGGATGTGGAAACCAAAACTTTGCCTGGAGAATGGAGTGTAACCAGTGCAAGGCACCCAAACCCGAAGGCTTTGGATCTCCTCCCTTCCCTCCTCCAGGTTACTGTCTTTTGTATTCACATCTCGTATAACCTTCAGAGTTGCAAACAGCGGAGCTTCAGATATTTGCATAGCTACTATTCACTAACTGTCTTTTGCGATTCAGGTGGTGACCGTGGTCGTGGTGGACCAGGTGGGATGCGTGGCGGCCGCGGTATGGACCGTGGAGGGCCAGGGGGACCCGGTGGCTTCCGTGGAGGCAGAGGTGTGGATCGTGGAGGTTTCAGAGGAGGGCGTGGCATGGACCGAGGCAGTTTTGGAGGAAGGGGTCGAGGTGGGCCTCCTATGGATGATATGGGAAGAAGGGGGCGAGGAATGGGACCACCTGGCAAAATGGATATGAAGTGAGTATGTTTCTGAGGAAGTGTGAAGGTCTTGTAGCCACAAAAAGGAACAAATTCATAATTTTTTTTTTTTTTGCAGGGTAGACCATCGTCAGGAACGAAGAGAAAGACCATATTGAGGGATGCCTCGCTGGTCAACATCTCCCCACACCTGTTTGTTTTTCACATGATTTTAAAGTTGCAATTCCATATTTATAAATGGTTGGTATGGAACTCGTTACTGCTTTGCCATTAGTCCTCAGTGAATGTTTTATTTTTTTTAACTTTTGTTTTGTGCTTGCTTTTCTGGTCCAGAGCCATAATTGAAACCAGATGCACATGTAAATGCAGTGTGTTCATAGTGCAATTTGGATTTGTCAGAAATGTTTTTGTGGAACAATGTGAGGTAATTTTTTTTTATTTCCAATACCTCTCATTTGCTTTACTCTGCTTTCATGTCTGGAAATGTTGAATACAAAAATGAAAACCATTTTGTTTTTTTAAATGCATGGCTGTAAATGCCATGTACTTATTGTTTTCTGCATTTACTAAACAGTATGGCATGTTCAATGTGACTGAATAATGTAAATAGCTGATGCTATTCGTCCCCTTATGTCATTTCAAACAGTGTTCAAAAGAGTTCACCTAAAAAAAAAATAAAATTCTGGAAGAATCTCTACTTGCCTTCGTTCATGTTCTATTTTTTTCTTCTGTTATTTATTTATTTTATTTTTTTTTTCCTGGTGTTGATCAAAAGGAGACTTTTTGGAGCATCTTGTGGTTGTTGAGCTTTATAAAGAACAAAGAAGTTGTTCATACCACTTTATGTGGTAAAAAAGAGTCTTATGAGGACATTTTGTATTAACAGACTTAAATGTATGTATTTGTTCACAGAAAACTCTCCGGAGGTCCACGCGGGAACCAATGGCGTTTATTGTCAGTGGCCTTAACCTTGCTTCTTTAGCGCCTAAAGACCTGTTTGCATTTAGACAAAGTTTTGTGCAATAAACGTTTTAATGCAAATGTTAATGCTGTTTAGATTATTAGACCTTAGCATGCCGTCAACAAGGCAGGTTTTTTTTTTTTTTCCCTCTCGTCTCCTGTATTTGATTTTATGTGGTAAACACCACAGCAAATACAAAAATCTGAACGACTTTTGAAAACATGCAAATACTGTTTGACCACCTTTTTTGTTCCGTTTCAAGTCAGAAACGTAAAGTAAGGTAATTTCAGTTAGTCTGACTTATTTTGGACCAAATCAACTGACAATAAGTCAGACTAACTGAAATAAACCTGGCTTAATTGGTAAACTTGTTTATGAGACAGCCCCCAGTGATCAAGTGATCTTTAACAGGTATCTTCTATACATAAGTGTGCTATCTAGTGTTTTTTTTTCAGTTTTAATTACTTTAGTAGCGAGTAAATAACAAACTATCACTGTTTACTGTGGCGGCATCTTGTGGATAATACAGCGCACTGCGTAAGACATCAGTTCAGTAATGAAAACATAAAACAGAGAGGAAAAACACCGCGTGACTTTGCAGCACCAAATACCATAATGCAAGGATCAAGCATCTAATCGATATCAGAAGCAGCCCTGCCGCATGCATGCAAAGCTTATTATCTCGGGATGCATACTTTAGCTTTTAAAAGCCTGTGCATCCTCCTCTCTAATGTCTTTACGTCCGTGATGCATCCACGTTATGCACGGTGTTTCCAGCAGCAGCATCAGTTTTCCATCATGTCTCTGAGAAGCGCCGCCTCTCCTCGCTGTGACCGCAGACTTGACTCTGGCTCATGCACTAAACGTGTTGCGTCCATGCGAAGGGACGCGCGAGGTTAATGAGAGGAGGGCAGGCAGGTGATCCGCAGCGGTGAGACAGACAGCAGCGCTCGCGGTCAGCATGACCGAACTGGTGGTGCGTACCCTTCCGTCTCCTTCAGGCGTGCAGGGTCCCGGCCCGGACACTTATAAAGGATGGCTCTTTAAATGGACCAACTACCTGAAGGGCTACCAGCGCCGGTGGTTTGTCCTGAGCAACGGCCTCCTGTCGTACTACAGGTAGGTGCACTGCGTTTGATGCGTGACTTTACTGTGTCATCCTTTTCACCCGCGGTACGTTATTTGACCTTATTTGGGATAGGGGTTGCTCAGAAGTTTTAATTAAAAACGTGATGGCAGCTGTGGGCACTGCTGACACATTAAGCACAAGTCATAGCTGTCCAGCCTGGAACAATGCCTCTCCTGTGCTGTTTATAATTAGTGATGGAGCATCTAGCCTAGATCAAGTTTCCACCCTTCTTCAAGAGCCTTACTGAGAAACTCAGTTTAATACATAGTGTTTTTATATTTAGCCTATATGCAGTGGGGTCAAAAAACAAAACAAAGAATGCTGCATGAATCCTCAAGTTTGTTTAAAACCTAATTATCATGTTTTCCAGTATGATTTGAGAAGGTTTCAAAGAGCATATTGTGTTTTAGTGAAAGCAAGAATGTAAAGTAGTTAAATGCTCAATGTCATAAATTTGCCTTAATTTCATTAGAGACCTTTGGGAGACTGTTTCCCTGAAATAAAAAAATGCTCTTGGACTCAGAAATCCTGCAGTCATTTTATTGCAGCCTGCATGTTGTATATGACCGGCATTTTTAGTGGTCGAGGACAATGCTGATATCTAGTGAGGAGGGTAACAATAAAATGTAAATAAATATGATAAAATATTTAATAGCAAATGAGATTAAAATAGCTGAAATTTGAGTAAAGAAAGTAAAATTAAATGTACCATTTTTTCCCCCATACAATAATAATATATTCACTTAGAACAGTAAAAAGATTTAAAATTATTTTCTACAATAATTACAATAGTAAATTCAATCAAAATAATGAAATAAAATAAATAATTTTTACCCAGTAATTACTTACTATACTTAAATCACTCATATTAATAAACTACTAAATTATTCTTTACTTAGTAATTATTCACAATAACAAATTCACTCATAATAATACAATAACAAGAAATTATTTTACACAATAATTACTCATGATAATAAACTATCTCATTAAAATAAAATATTTTTACACAGTAATTACTCATTAATAAATTCACTCATTATAATAAAATAAAAATAATATTTACAGCATGATAAAAGGCATAAATTCACTCATAGTAATAAAATAAAAGTAAATTTTTATAACATAGTCACTCATAATAATGATAATAAATATTTATTCAATTATTTACAGTAATAAATTCATTTAATAATAGAATAAATTATTATTTTTAGTATTAGTAGTATTTTACACAATAATTGCAATAAAAAATTATCATAATGATCTAAAATTGATAAAAGTACTTTATTTTTACAGCATAATTACTCACAATAATAAATTAACTCATAATAATAAAATAAAAATGTAGGGTAAACGTACCTATTAAGCTCATCAAAATCTACACGGAGTCATTTTTAGTCCACAAGATATTGGTTTCAGTACAAGAAGTTATGTTAAAATATTAATCTCTCACACAAATATTTAATTTTATTTTAAATGACAAAAGCATTTCAATTAAGATGTACATCATTAAATGCAAAAAGTCTGGCTGTGCTTAATGGGTACATTTTTTTGTACCCTTTAAGCACACCTCTGTTCCCATTAAGCTCACATCATGTTTTATTAAAAATTCTTGTTTATTTTAAACAACCTTTTTAAAGAATAATTGAAAAAATGTTTTATTTGAAGGTACAAAGTCAATCACAAAAAAACAGAACACTAAAATCAAGCAACAAGGCATTCAATTTGATCAGTTATATATTCATAATGAAGTGTCATTTAAGCAACATCTAGACCAGTCCACATTCAGCAAAGTAACACATATTCAAAAAAACTAACTATTTACAAAGTCGCTAAGTGTATGAAGCCTAGTGTTTTAAAAATCTGTTCACATTTTAAAAGTCGTGTAGTTTATTCCAGCCTTTAGTTGCTTTTTTCCTGGACAGATACGACAGGTTTCTGATGGCTCCTTCTTTGAATGGACGACATGCCTCTTTCATCTTTGGGCATAAACTATAGTTATGGCTAGATTTTGTCATCTTAAAGCTGTTAAAATAAGTTATTAATCATTTTATAAAGATCAACTTAAAGTGACGACCATCAGTTAATATTTAAAGTCTGTTTATGAAGTATTTACATAGACGTTCAATGTGGAAGAGCTTAAAGAGAGCACACTGAGCTTAATTGGAGCAGAAACAATTTTTAATAAATTTAATGTAATATTTATTAAAATGACAAGATTTTGCTAAATAAATAATCTAGGTCATGTATTAAGTTCATACATATTTTAATATGAACAACTATTATTAACAATATCTATGAAATTGTACTTTTTCTTATTGATGTCACACTGAAGCGGTGTGATTTTCATAGTAAGCTCACCTTACAATAATATGAAATATTTAAAAATAAAAGCAGTGTAAAACCACAGACCAGCAATAAACTGTCAATTTATAATATTATGGATTTAAAAGTACAATCCAGTAATGCCTGTGAAGTAATATATTAGCGAAGCACACAATCTGATACAGCTAGCTAACTGTGTTCTGTAGCATCTGCGCTGTGTTGCTAAAACTATCTTTTGGATCTAACTGTAATTATTTCCCACATCCAAGTTCCAGGTTATAAATATGCAAAAGTCTAAACATTAATCTCTTAATTTTACAATAAGTAGTGAAACTAACTCAAAATAAAGGCTTAAACATCTAAAAAATGCACATTTAAGGGGCTCCTCTTTTGGTGAAAGTTTTCAGACAGCTTTCAAAATGGCTGCCAGACAGTGTGAACACATGGAGACTCATATCTCAGAGTGCAATGATCTGATTGACTTGAAATTACAGGAGGTATGTAGTAACAAACACATCAATTGGTTAAGACATCAAGTAGGATAATAAATGATTTTTTCTTTTTATAATCTGAGCTCAAAATTGGAAGTGTGCTTAATGGTTACGTGAGCTTAATAGGTACGTTTACCCTATGTAGTAGAGATAGTTCACCCAAAAATGAAAATACTGTCATTAATTACTCACCCTCATGTTGTTCCAAACCCGTAAGACCTTCGTTCATCTTCAGAACACAAATTAAGATATTTTTGATGAAATCCAAGAGCTTTCTGACCCTGCATAGACAGCAACACAACTGAAATTTTTTATGGCCCAGAAAGGTAGTAAGGACATCGTTAAAATAGTCCATGTGACATCAGTGGTTCAACCGTTCTGCAATTTTGTGAGCAAAGAAAACAAAAATAACTTTATTCAACAATTTCTTCACTGCATGTTCACGAGAGTACCACGACGCATGCGTTGCTGTCTATGCAAGGTCAGAAAGCTCTCGGATTTCATTAAAAATATCTTAATTTTGTCTTTTCATTTTTTTGGGTGAATTATCCCTTTAACACAATAATTACTCTCAGTTTTAAATTCACACACAAGTATTTACACAGAAAATGTGCATTAACTATTGTCAAGGCTGCTGGTAGATTTTGAACCTGACAATTATGTGGAGCATCTCCAAATGGCCTGTTAGTCATTCTGGCTTATGTATCACTAGTATATGGGTGTGTTTGTGATGCTGTGGATCTGTGACTTTCAGCTAGCTACTTCTTAAACCCACATCGGTGTGTTTGTTGTGTATGTAAATCTGTCTTTAGGACTCAAGCAGAAATGGCACACACCTGCCGAGGCACGATTACCTTGGCGACATTGTACATAGAGGTGGGTGACACCTGTCACTTTGTGTTGACGAGTGGAGGGCGGAGCTACCACCTGAAGGCGTATTCAGAGGGCGAGTGTCAGCGCTGGGTTTCTGCTCTGCAGCAGGCCAAAGCAAACGCCACTCAAATGATGCCACATTCAGGTGAGTCATTCATATATATATATATATATATATATATATATATATATATATATATATATATATATATATATATACAGGTGCATCTCAATAAATTAGAATGTCGTGGAAAAGTTCATTTATTTCAGTAATTCAACTCAAATTGTGAAACACCAATTCACTATCTCAACAAATTAGAATACTTCATAAGACCAATTAAAAAAAAAAAACATTTTTAGTGAATTGTTGGCCTTCTGGAAAGTATGTTCATTTACTGTATATGTACTCAATACTTGGTAGGGGCTCCTTTTGCTTTAATTACTGCCTCAATTCGGCGTGGCATGGAGGTGATCAGTTTGTAGCACTGCTGAGGTGGTATAGAAGCCCAGGTTTCTTTGACAGTGGCCTTCAGCTCATCTGCATTTTTTGGTCTCTTGTTTCTCATTTTCCTCTTGACAATACCCCATAGATTCTCTATGGGGTTCAGGTCTGGTGAGTTTGCTGGCCAGTCAAGCACACCAACACCATGGTCATTTAACCAACTTTTGGTGCTTTTGGCAGTGTGGGCAGGTGCCAAATCCTGCTGGAAAATGAAATCAGCATCTTTAAAAAGCTGGTCAGCAGAAGGAAGCATGAAGTGCTCCAAAATTTCTTGGTAAACGGTTGCAGTGACTTTGGTTTTCAAAAAACACAATGGACCAACACCAGCAGATAACATTGCACCCCAAATCATCACAGACTGTGGAAACTTAACACTGGACTTCAAGCAGCTTGGGCTATGAGCTTCTCCACCCTTCCTCCAGACTCTAGGACCTTGGTTTCCAAATGAAATACAAAACTTGCTCTGATCTGAAAAGAGGACTTTGGACCACTGGGCAACAGTCCAGTTCTTCTTCTCCTTAGCCCAGGTAAGACGCCTCTGACATTGTCTGTGGTTCAGGAGTGGCTTAACAAGAGGAATACGATAACTGTAGCCAAATTCCTTGACACGTCTGTGTGTGGTGGCTCTTGATGCCTTGACCCCAGCCTCAGTCCATTCCTTGTGAAGTTCACCCAAATTCTTGAATCGATTTTGCTTGACAATCCTCATAAGGCTGCGGTTCTCTCGGTTGGTTGTGCATCTTTTTCTTCCACACTTTTTCCTTCCATTCAACTTTCTGTTAACATGCTTGGATACAGCACTCTGTGAACAGCCAGCTTCTTTGGCAATGAATGCTTGTGGCTTACCCTCCTTGTGAAGGGTGTCAATGATTGTCTTCTGGACAACTGTCAGATCAGCAGTCTTCCCCATGATTGTGTAGCCTAGTGAACCAAACTGAGAGACTTTGAAGGCTCAGGAAACCTTTGCAGGTGTTTGAGTTGATTAGCTGATTGGCATGTCACCATATTCTAATTTGTTGAGATAGTGAATTGGTGGGTTTTTGTTAAATGTGAGCAAAAATCATCAAAATTAAAAGAACCAAAGACTTAAACTACTTCAGTCTGTGTGCATTGAATTTATTTAATACATGAGTTTCACAATTTGAGTTGAATTACTGAAATGAACTTTTTCACGACATTCTAATTTATTGAGATGCACCTGTATACTATATGCATGTGTGTGTGTGTATATATATATATATATATATATATATATATATATATATATATATATTTAATACTGACTAAACATTTAATTCAAATGTCCACTTATTCTTAAATATTTGGTCATTTCTGTACAACAGAGATGCTGCAGCCACTGTCATTTCTTGAATATGTGGACATCAAAACGTAATCACAGAGTGAGGGTTGAACGTTTATTTTGAAATTACAATGAACAGTTAGAGAAAGATATTTGTGTATTTCTCCTGTGTTTGCATAGGTTCATAAATGATTTACCTTACAAATCTGATGAAATGGCAAATTTTAGCATTTGTGAATTCACAATAGCATTATGCTTTATTATGATTTTTAAATGGGTTTAATATATCACACAGCCTTGGAAAACTGTCTAATAATGCGTTTCATGGATTCTCGTCCTCAACACGGGCAAAGTAAAATCGAGAACACGAATTGAATCGAGGAGTCGTGACAGCCCTAAATAATATAGTATAAAAAATAACTTATAGTGTATATAAGCAATATATAATAAACAACTGGAATTCCCTTTCTATAATGAAAAAGAAACAAAAACTAATAGCATTCTTTAAGCAAATGCCACTAGGGGGTAGCATTGTTCATGATTTTTTTTGAAGATGGTTTTTATATATATTTAAAATATTTATAAATATAAAGTAATTATTTCCTCATAAATATTTCCTCCTACATGATTTGATTTACATGAGACTCTTTTCTTGTACAGTTTGCTCTGAAATGTGATTAATCTGCATACTGCACACCTTCCCATTGGGATGGTATCATGTGCTGCTGAATGGAGTGAGGAGCATATAAGCTCCGCCCCCCGTGCAGTTTGGAGTATGTGAGGGGAAAGAGGGAGGGTGAGAAGGAAAACAGGAGTGAGAGGGATGGGAGGGAAGCTGGGAAGGTGACTGAGGAGACCGAGAGGGAACGCTACATTTTAACATCATCTTCACTAAATAAGCTTTGCTTACTTTGTATTTATCAGTGATTCGAGAAAAGGTAGGAATAAAAATTATGAATACATATGTTTGATTGCCATTTATGCAAAAGCATTTGTCTTTTGTCTCAGTGGACAAGCTTGTATTTTATTTTAGTACTATATGAATTTGGTGGAATGGTACTAATTTAGCTTTAATTTCAGCCTTGATTTCAAAGTTCTGTATGCAGTGGCTTTTTACCATCAGTTACAGGAATTAATGTATTTTTATAGATTCTCTGAAGCACATTGTGGCTACTCTATCAATCAGTTCACATTTAATATAATTTGTTTATGTTTGCATGTGGTCACTTACTCTTTTATGGGCCAAATACATTTAGTGCTTACAGCTTAGACTCAGGATTTGAATTGGGAACCTATTGAGCTAATGCAATAACTACATTTAAACAAATTCTTGGTGTCAGAAGAGTCCACGTTGAAGTTTCTTTGAGTCTGGTCTGAAAGTTGTGTTGTACGTGTGAGAAACTTGCAAATCAGATTATCTGTGATACAAAGTAAGCAGGCTGATGGGACAAATTGGATTGTCAGACAGCCAGTGAACTTAACTGTCTTGTTTTGGAAGATCCTTCCAGTCTTTTACATTTGCGTCCACACACTGAATCATCCCTGTTCTGCTGTTAGTTTAGGTGTGGTTATTCAGAGATGAGTCACTCGTGTATCTCCAGCAGGTCAGAGGAAGGTGATCTTTAATTGATTCTCCAGCGCTGGTGCTTTTCCTCTTACGTCTGCTGAGGTTGAGCGAGCCTCTCTTGCTCTCTCTATTTTAATTCTCCTACAATCCCACCTTCAGGACTCCCTCTGGCTGGAGATGTGGCTGTGTGATGTAAGATGATGCAGTCGAGCACCTTTGGCAGGAGATGTAGGCACACAATGGCTGTATGTGGGTCATCAGACTAGAGGCGTTCTCATTCTCTTCTCTTTGATTCTGCTCTCTAGAGATCCACACTAATCCACTTTCCCCTGATTGTTTTCTTGGCAAGCAGAAAATTGCAGTCTTTTGCTTGGATTGGGTTGAAGGCGCTTTGGCTTAGATACAGTTTGAGTAGAAAGATTGAAGCTGGCATTTCGGTGATCATGTAATCTTTGCAGATGGTGGGTTTCGGTTGATCCCCACTGTAAAAAAAAAAAAAAAAAAACTAACTTGCAAAAAGTTCTAACAAATGTTAAAAAGTAGCTTGCCTTGAAAAAAAATTTTTTTTTAATCATAGGAGCCAGTTTATCATATTGTGTGAACTGAACAAGAATACTCAAAATCTTTCTAACAAAAGTTGTTTTGTTGACATTACTTGAATAAACGTGTTTGTTTAAAATAAGTGTATAGTATATTATAATGAATGAACTATAATGAATGAACTTTTCCTTAACTAGGTATTGTATTTTCATTGCATCGATAAAATGCAGATTGCTTTTATACTTACATTTCCAATGACCAATATCCAGAAAAGATTTTTAATTTTTGATTTATTTTTTGTTTTCTGATTTTGACACAATAAATAAGACTGTATAAAATTAAGTAATTAATCGTAAATAATACTAATGCTACATAACAAATAATTGATATTACAATGAAAAAAAAAAGTTTTTTTTTTTTTATTTATTTTGGTTTTCTTTTTCCCACAATAAATAATTATAATACTAAAATGAAAAACTATTATTATGATTATTATTATTATTACTGAGTAATAATAATAATGAAAAGTTGCTGTGTAAATGGCTGCAAATTATTTTTTGTGTGTTTTAGGGGCTGTGTCTATATCTTACTGTTAAGCTTATATTAATACATTATTATTAATATATTATTCATTATTTTGTATTATTAATTATGTAAATAATATTTAAGTATTTAATTTTTTAAGTATATATTTAAGTATTTAATATTTACTTTTAAAAAATCTCTTATGCTCACGTAGGATGCATTTATTTGATCAAAAAATACAGTAAAAACAGTAATATTGTGAAATATTATTGCAACTGTTTTCTATCTGAATAAATTTAAAAATGTAATTTGTTCCTGTGATGCAAAGCTGAATTTTCAGCATCATTACTCCAGTCTTCAATGCCACATAATCCTTCAGAAATTATCTAATATGCTGATTTGATGCTGAAAAAAAATTTATTATTATTATTATCAATGCTGAAAACGGTTGTGCTGCTTTATATATTTGTTGGAACTGTGATACATTTTTTTTCAGATATAATATATATCACATATAACATAGACAGAGTGCATCAGGTCATTTAAAGGTCACGTTTCTACCATTTCATCTCCAGTCTCTGATATACAGATTGAGTGAGTTTCAGTTAACAGTGTGCCAGCATGTGGACTGTAGCCGCCTCAGGCTCACACAAGCAAATGTTTCCAAAAATGTCTTTCATCACACAAGATTTGCAAGATGCAATTTACAGCCTGTTCTCGTCTATTTTCCAGTGAGTGATGGCCATGTTGTGTGAGAGAGCAGGCAAAGCGAGACGCATTAGACCATTTTGTTTTTTTCATTTTCCTTATAGCTTCTAAAAATAGCCGTCCTCCCAATTGCGTGGGACCTTGTTTCCATGGTAACCGTGTTCATTCACAGAAATCTGGTGTTTTGAATGGGTTGCTGGTTATTATGACGCCTCTCTTTCACACTCGCTCATTCCGTCACCTACTGCCCACATTCAATTGTGATGTCCTTCAGCTCTATAATGACTTCTAAATCTGGTTCTTTCTCCCTCTGATTGCTTGCTTTCTGTTTGAACATGTTATCTCTCTCTCTCCGATGGCCATCTCCTCCCATTATGGCCTCTGTCCATCTCTGTGGTCATTTTTCAGCATCCATTTAAAGCTTGGCTGGAAAATATGCTTGTAATTGAAAAGACCTCCACAAAAGGACAGTTTTAGTTCTCAGCTGTCACTGCGTTTGTGCTATTTATAAAGTTATTTTAGTTCAGCCTGCAGCGCTGCAGTAAATTTGACCATCTCTGTTGGCTGCAGAACATCATAACACACAATAACTTCACTTATTTAAAGTAATGTGCCATACTTTAGGTTCATCACTGGATTCATTTTTAAACGTTCTTCAGTTTGCAAAAAAACAAAGAAAAGCTGCACATACAGGAATTTGTTGTGCAGGGGTTTCAAACGTTTGAGCACCAAGTACTTCAAAATATAAAAATCCCCTTTATAGGACCCCCTTTCTAAAATATAAAGGGAGTTATATGTTTTAAGGTTCAGTTTTACAATGTGAAAAAAAAATAGTAGGATAAAGACAAAATTAAAATAGAGAAAAATTAAAACAAGCATCATCATTATTATTAGTTGTTATTAAAAAATAATAAGAATTATTAAGAATAATTATTAGTTTGACAGATTATATATTAAAATAGAATGTACAATTTTATAGGACTTTTCACAGTAAATATTGATCCAATTTTTCCTCAAAACTTTTCCACAGACCCCCTAAAACTGTGGTTCTCAACCAAGGGGCCACTAGGGGACCAAACCTGCAAAGGGGGCACAGGATGACTTTATTATTAATGAAATATTAATATTTTAATACAAATGCAATCAAGATAACCTAAAATCAAAATAACAGTTGTTTTTATTGAAGGACTGTAATCACAAAATGAATTGGGGTTAATTTATATCCTTGTATAAACAGTCCCACTTTCTGTTAATAATAATTTATAGTTAGTATATATCATAGTTACAGTTCTTTTAATATTGTTTGGAGGGCCTTTGAGAATTGTGTTGGACATTGGGGGGCCTTGAAGAGAAAAAATTTTGCACTAGAAAATAGTGTATAAAAAAGGTCCAATAGTCATTTAGAAGCTATACAAATGAATTTGAATGATAAAAATAATTTTTACATTTAATTAGTTAATAATGCATTTTTCACATAATGTTTTAGTCATTTCTTTGAGCTTACAATGACAACATAAATGGCAATCAATACATTAAAAGAAAATACATTTTTAAACAACACATCTTTATAATATCATACAATTCATACAGTATTAAAATAAAATTACATATGAGCTGAGGCATGTATTTGTTAAATTATTTTCTATAGTAATCGAGAGAATGTCACATGCTGTCAATGTGTCTTTTTCGGAGCACATGGTGTATTTAAATTGATGCAAACAAAAATGAGGCTGTGCTGGATATATGTTCAACTGGTTGTGCTTTTTCACAGCCCATATTTTCTGAAGTTTTTAGCTACTGGAACTTTTTTGGAAAGACATATTGTCAATGTTTTGTTGACTTTATTGAAAGGACAGCACTTTTTCATTTTCACTCATGTCAAGTTATAAACAGAGCTGTGCTTCACTTATATCATCTTCTGATTTGGCGTCTATCTTTCTATTTAACTTTTCTGCAGATGACTCTGGTGACGAGGGTCCACTAGCCCAGCCGGATCGTGCTCTGATCCAGGGTGCGCTCAAGACTCTGGCCAGCAAGCTTGAAGACCTCAGCACCTGCAATGAGCTCATAGGGAAGCACGGCGCCGCCCTCCAGCGCTCCCTCAGTGAACTGGAGGACCTGCGCGCCCCCAGCGACGGCGCCGATAAACTGAAGACCGTCAACGAGCGAGCCACTCTCTTCCGCATCACTTCCAATGCTATGATCAATGTGAGTTTCAGTGGCTTACTTATGTTTGAATCTGCATATTAAACTGGACATTTTAGCATAAAAAGACACATTTTGGCTAAATCTGTACCTGAAAATGAATGATGTATCTAAAAGATTGGGCTGGTTTTTGGATCAGGCCTGCCAGGACTTTGTGGATCTAGCGGAGGCACGCAGCCGGCGGTGGCAG
This sequence comes from Spinibarbus caldwelli, assembly GCA_039654775.1. Lineage (NCBI taxonomy): Eukaryota > Metazoa > Chordata > Actinopteri > Cypriniformes > Cyprinidae > Spinibarbus > Spinibarbus caldwelli. Next base: position 19,498,755 of record CM077267.1, on the reverse strand, counting down.
CGCACACTGCAGTATGAGCGGGAACAGCGCCACCACCTGGAGGAGACTATCGAGCAGCTAGCCAAGCAGCACAATAGTCTGGAGAGAGCCTGGAGGGAATCACCCAGCACACACAATAGTGAGGCTTTTTGACTGTTTTTTTCTTCTGTGGAGCACAAAAAGCCATGTTCATGAGAGTGAAGAACAAACAGGGCTTAATGCATTAAAAAGAACAAAAAAGTAGCTTAAAAGTTGTTCTTTTTACTTGTGTGAACTATATTCCAAGTATTCTGAACTTATATGATAGTTTTAATCATCATTTAAAAGTTTGGCGTCAGTAAGAGTTTTTTATTTATTTTTTATAAAGAATGTAAAGAATGCATTAAATTGATTAAAAGTGACAGTAAAGACATTTAGAAAGTTCCAAAAGATTTCTACTTCAAATTAATACTGTTCAATAAAGAATCCTGAAAAAAAAAATGTATCACCATTTTCACAAAAGTATAAGTAGCACAACTGTTTTCAATATTGGTAATAATAAGAAATGTTTCTTGAGCAGCAAATCAGCATATCTGGATTATTTCTGAAGGATCATATGACACTGAAGACTGGAGTAATGATGCTGAAAATTCAGCTTTGCATCACAGGAATAAATTACATTTTAAAATATATTCAATTAGAAAACAGCTATTTCATATTGCAAAAATATTCCATAATATTAATGTTTTCACTGTGTTTTGATCAAATAAATATAGATTTGTTGAGCATAAGACTTCTTTAATAAACATTAAAAATATTTGTTCCTCCATTGTTAAAATGTATTAATAATAATTGAATAATATCAATAAGTAAAAATATTAATATAATATTAATAACTAAAGAAATTATGAATTAGTTTTTATTTTAATTTTAATGCCTTTGCCATGCAAAGCAGCATAACTAAATGTGATGCTATATGCATGTTATTAAGCCAGGCTTAAAATGCAACACTCAGTTTTATGCAAATGCTATACAAATTTGATACAATGCTGAGCCGTCATTAAATGAGATTTTCCATGTGTTGATCTTCAGAAGGGGCAGAGGAAATACCTGAGGGAGAATCCAGTGAAGAGAATGAAGACATAGAGTTCTTTGATGCCATGGAAGATTCTCCCGCCTTCATCACAGTGCCTGCAGACGATCACTCACAACACAGGTTCATATTTATATAAAGATCATATGATAGCCAGTGCCTTTCAGTCACAGTCCATTCACTGACCATCTGATGCATATAATGACAAGAGCTTGATAAAATAACAAGCTCAAATTTGATTGGCTGGTTTTCACTTAAGCTAATCTTAGTCTTCACAATTTACACTATTTTTTTAGCTATTTCTCTTAATAATAATGCTGAGACTATTATTTGAATATTTTTTAGATGTCACCGATTTCGAATATACCTTCTCTTTAAGTGGTGCTTAAAAGCAATGAATTGTGGTTTTTATGTCAGTAAGATGGTCTCTTCCTGAATAAGTGGGCAGTTCTTGGCCAAAATAAGTAGATGCTGAGTGGAACAATGTTATTGTGAATATTGCGCACAACAAATTGTTTTCAGCATCTGTACAGTATTTATCTACTCTATGCCTGAATAATGAATGATCTTCCCCTAGTGTGGCTTGTGAGTACAATACATATTTACAGTAAGAAGCAATTTAATATTTCAGCCCTCACTTGTGTTTCTGTGTGTATGTCTCAGACACTTGAGCAGTAATCAGAGCGTGACCAGTGGAAGTTTATCCAGTAATTGGAGCCAGGATGACAATGTGAGTTTGGGCTTTTGTTTATTCATAACACATCCAAACAGAACCGCACATGCCAAATAGCATTAATCTTAATTAAGATGTTTGTTCACTATAGCATTTTCTCTGGGTTTACAGAATGGTTCTGGAAGCTACTTGCGCAGGGGCAGACGCTGTCGCATCCCAGATAAACCCAATTACTCCCTGAACCTGTGGAGCATCATGAAGAATTGCATTGGGAAGGAGCTCTCTAAGATCCCCATGCCTGTAAGAGGAGCGTTAGATTTAGCATGTTATATAGTACTGAATTATAATCTATGGGAGATAATGCCCAACGATTATAAATAAAGAAATAGTTCAACCAAAAAAGGAAGATTTGCTGAAAATGTACTCACCCTTAGACCAGCCAAGATGTAGATGAGTTTGTTTCTTCATGGGAACAGATTTGGAGAAACGTAGCATTACATCACTTGCTCACCAATGGATCCTTTGCAGTGAATGGGTGCCGTCAGAATGAGAGTCCAAACACCTGATAGAAACAACACAATAGTCCACAAGTAATCCACACCACTCCAGTCCATCAATTAACATCTTGTGAAGTGACAAGCTGCATGTTTGTAAGAAACAAATTCCATCAAGATGTTTTTAATATTACTTTCTTCAGTGAAAAAGTAATCTCATCTGAATCACGAGAGAAATACACAGAGATCAAGCAACATTTACCAGTGAAAACAATCCAAAACAGTACAAATATGTTCTAAACAAGGTTCTAAACCAATTTTGATGTGAGAGGACAACAGAGAATGGACTTTATCACTTCATCACTTTATCAGGAAACGTTATTATGGACTTTTGGCCAGAAGTTACAGTTTTAAAGTTAAAACTCCTTATTGATGGATTTGTTTCTTACAAACACACAGCCTTTCACTTCACAAGACATTAATTGATGGTCTGGAGTGGTGTGGATTACTTGTGGATTATTGTGCTGTTTTTATCAGCTGTTTGGACTCTCGTTCTGACGGCACCCATTCACTGCAGAGGATCCATTGGTGAGCAAGTGATGTAATGCTACATTTCTCCAAATCTGTTCAGATGAAGACTCACTACTTCTAGAATGGTCTGAGGGTGAGCAAACTTTTAGCTAATTTTCATTTTTGGGTGAACTATTCCTTTAAATTCTCAGAATCTTTTTATCCGAATCCTGACATGGATCTGTGTGTGTCGGAATCCTCACTTCCAGGTAAACTTCAACGAGCCGTTATCGATGCTGCAGCGTTTGACAGAGGATCTTGAATACAGTGAGCTTCTGGACCGGGCGGCACGCTGTGACTCCTCTCTGGAGCAGATGTGTCTGGTGGCCTCCTTCTCCGTCTCGTCCTATTCAACCACTGTCCACCGCACAGGGAAACCCTTCAACCCCTTGCTGGGAGAGACCTATGAGCTGGACCGCGTGGAGGAGCATGGATACCGCTCCATTTGTGAACAGGTCCGAAACTAAATACTGGTAGTGTGTATGTAATTAATAACATAAAAAAAATAACGTATTTTACTTACCTAATTATAGTTAATGCATTAAAGGTTGTCAGTGATTGTGTAATCAGCTCTTTCTCACCCTCGCTCTCAGATAAGTCATCACCCTCCGGCGGCTGCCCACCATGTGACTTCACAGCGAGGCTGGACCCTGTGGCAGGAGATCATTATCGACAGCAAATTTCGTGGCAAATACATCTCTATCATGCCACTAGGTGATCCATCATGAGCTATGAGTCACATTTAGAGCACATTCACATCATTACACAGAGACAATAACCAATTTCTAGTGATACATTAGGTATACAATCCAGAGTCGCCTTAAAACTTTGATTGACTAGAGCAAAGTTTATAATATATAAAATTTATTATTATATGTATTTATTAGTGCTGCCAAAATTAGCGCGTTAATGCAGGTGATAAATTTTTCCAGTTTAACAGCGTTAAAAATATTTAACGCAGGGGCGGAGCTAGGGTTGCTCACCCCACTCACAAAACTGCGGCTTCTGTCTCTTTTTTTCTTGACAAGAATTGCGTTTATTTAGACGCAGAACATCTTTACGACATCAAAACGGGAGACTTTTCAGACACGCACTATCTATCAGGTGACGAGGAGCTTCAGTAGAACATCAGTGCACTGTGGTCAGATGAGATGTTGTCAGGCCATATGTCAGTAAAAACCAATTTTCCTGTCCTGTCAGCCGTTATACTTTACTTATAGTGCGTGATCTTCAATTGCACGCACAGATATGGCAGTGCGCGCTGTAGCCTGTATCATTTCATATTAAAGTGTGAATGAAACTATGAGCATGTGTGTCAGATCTGTGTCACGTTCAGCAGCGGCAGCTCTTAAAGTAATAGCAGCCAAATAACCTAATAACCAGCTGCTGTGATGTCTGTTAATCAAAGAACAAAAGAAAAAGAGGAAATCAATATTTTTTGTAGCTTTAAGGACTTATCTATATTTAATTTAGAATTTAGTGTTTGATAACTTTATTCAATTTCTGTATATTTCCTACTTGCTGAAGGGCACAGGTAAATATGGCATTTATTATAATGGGTTTATGTGAAGATTGTTTTAAGTTCACTTAAATTATAAGTTGTTATTTTTTAAAGTCTAATAAACGTTAGAATTGATAGTTGCCAGTTATAATGCTGAATGGCTATAGTCAATGGTTAAATATTAGGAAAAAATAAAATATTTCCTAGAGACATCATTAGTCTAGGTATCAGTGATAATCACCTTCAGTCATAAAAAAAGATGCCATTAAACAAAGCGATTAATTGTGATTAATTTCAGAAAAAATGTGTGATTAATTAGTTAATTTTCTAACTAATTTCAGAAAAAATGTGAGATTAATTAGTTAATTTTTTAATCGATTGACAGCACTAATATTTGTGTGAGTATACACACACACACACACACACACACACACACATATATATATATGTAATATATATTATATAATAGTAATCTCATGATTTCTGACCAGCATTTTAATATGTAAATTCAGTAAATGTGAAAAAAATAAAATAAAATAAAATAAAACAAAATGTGAACCACATTTTGAAAACTCATAGGCTAGTATTAAAAACAACACTTGTTACCTAGATTCAGAGTGTCTGTATAGATGTGCCACTTCCAGGTAAACATTACTTCAAAGGAAGATTTCGTTTGTGAAATGGTTTCTATTTTTATGGAGCCTTTTATACTGATGTTTATTGCAGATCTCCCTGCAGCTTCGAGATATTTTTAGAGTGAATCAACCTTGTTCGCTTTTATTACCATGTACGTTTCTCTTTCTCTTGCTGTTATTTCCTCATAGTGCCTTTCTTTGCTCTCTGCAGGCAACATTCACCTTAAGTTCCATGCCAGTGGGAATCATTATGTGTGGAGTAAGGTCACCTCCACTGTGCACAACATAATCGTGGGGAAACTATGGATAGATCAAGTATGTGCTCGGTTTCATACTCTTTTCTCTTGTTTTTCTTTGTTTGTTGTGTGTTCATATTATGCATAACATTCCACATTACACATGACACAAAAAGAGGTTTTCTGAAGAATATCCTGGTTATTTTTTCTATTTAATGAATGTGAATGGGGAGAGGTCCTGACAAAATGACAAAAAAAAAAAAAACATAACTATATCATTAAAGTAGTAAAAAGTAGTGATATAGTAGTAACTATATCATTAAAGTAATAAATTTATATTTATTAATATCTTGAATTAGCTTTTATTTTATATTTTAGTTATTTAAATTTCAGTTTAAGTTTGTCATTTTATAATGTGCTTTTATTAATATTTCTATTTAGCTTTTCTATTTTTTCCATTTTAATTGTAGTAATTTTAGTACTTCAACAAACTTATTTTATTTCAGTTATGTTTAACTTTTTCATTTAATATTTTTATTTCAGCCTTATTTCAATTAATGAAAACAACAATTTTTCATTGTTTAGTTTTAGTGCTATATTCCAAGTCTTTTGAAGTTGTATAGTAAATTTGAGAAACTGGTTGAAATTAAAATGATAATTTACTACAAATCTTTATTATGGTGCTCAAATAAAACCATTTGATGTGTTACATCAGATTTGACTTAAGGGGAAAAAGTCATAGGGGTTTGCAGCAACATGAGGGTGATTAAATGACAGAATTTTCATTTTTGAGTAAACTTTATGGTTTGTGTCCTCCCACGTGGTGAGGCATTACTCATCTTCAGCACTCCATCTGTTTGAGAAAAGTCACCATTGACATTGTTCTTCTTCATCTGTCTTCCGCCCATCTTTCCCACTGCAGAGGAAACAATTATTACAGCTCTGGATTGAATCAGTGGGGAATGCTGTTAAAATTAATTGACCATCAAGGCATGAAATCAAAATAGATCATATTAACTTACTTAATAAATGTTCATTTCATGTCACTTAACTCTAATCCAAACACCTGTTCTTCATCACTGCAGCTCTGTCATTGTTATTAACCTATGACTCTTTGTCCTGATGCAGTCTGGGGACATTATAATCATGAACCACAGGAACAAGGACAAATGCCACCTCAAATTCTCCCCATACAGCTATTTTTCCAGAGACGTTCCCCGCAAGGTCAGTCTGTGTATCAATCACCTTTATTCAGTCAGATGATTTTCCAGCATGTGAAATGTGAGGCTGTGTGCTGCTGCCCTCTGCGGGGTAATGATGTAACCGCAGGAGTGTGTTTGTGTGTCTGAGTGTTGTATGTCCTCCTGTCCACAGGTAACAGGCGTTGTGATGGACGGCGATGGTTGTGCCAACTACATTCTCTCTGGAACGTGGGATGATAAAATGGAAAGTGCAAAGATCATAGAGAGCAGCCACGGCTGTGGAGGATCTGAGGGCAAACAGAAAACGGTCTATCAGACTCTACCGCCAAAACTACTGTGGAAGAAATACCCTCTGCCGTAAGAGTCAACGCTATATGTCTGTCTGTCTGTCTGTCTGTCTATCTATCGGTCTGTCTGTCTATCTGTCCATCTATCTTTCTTCTATCAATCTGTCTGTCTATCTATCTATCTATCCATCTATCTTTCTTCTATCAATCTGTCTATCTATCTATCTGTCTGTCTATCTATCTATCTATCTGTCCATCTATCTTCTATCAATCTGTCTGTCTGTCTAGCTTTCTGTCTGTCTGTCAATCTGTCTGTCTATCTATCTATTTATCTATCTGTCCATCTATCTTTCTGTCTATCAATCTGTCTGTCTGACCATATTGTTTGCATATTGAAATTTAATCTGTTCAACCTCAGAAATATATTTAGGAATATTTGTGCTATGAAATTAGCTCAATTGATAGCACTTCGGAAAGTTAGGAGCACCAGCAAAAATTAAGGAGCACTACAACTATATTTTATTTATAGTAAATTTACTATATATATATTCTAGATGTAGTGCTCCTTAATTTTTGCTGGTGCTTCTAACTTTGACCAAGTAAATAATTTAATTTTGACCCCTGATATATTTGTTTTCATATTTTTTTCAGTAAATTTCTACTCTTTTTTTTTTTTTATCCCTTAATTCCAGTGAGAATGCAGAGAACATGCATTACTTCTCTTCTTTGGCTTTGACTCTGAATGAGCCGGAGGACGGCGTGGCCCCTACTGACAGCCGCCTGCGGCCCGACCAACGGCTGATGGAGGCGGGCTTGTGGGACGAGGCTAATACTGAGAAACAGCGTCTGGAGGAGCGTCAGAGACTGGAGAGGAGGAAGAGAGAGGCACAGGCCAACCTCGCACTAGAAGAGGGTAAGACAGAGCCTCACACACTCATAATATTTCATAAACCTAGTAGGGAGTATACAATACAAACAGTAGGAGAGTATCTCACTAAAGATTTTTTGTCCTGGATTTCACAGGTAAGGAGGCCGAGAGCTACCAGCCCTTGTGGTTTGAGAAAAGAACTGATACCGAGACAGATGAGAGCAGCTACGTGTATAAAGGAGGCTACTGGGAAGCCAAAGACAGACAGGACTGGAGTCAATGCCCTGCTATCTTCTGAAGCCTCTCTTCCATACCAGGACCAGCTTGCCATTCCAAGTCATCCTGTATTAGGAAAGCTGCTTACCAATGTTTCCCAGATGTGGAATATGCAGATTCCAAGGCACCAATATGTGTATATACAGGTGCATCTCAATAAATTATAATGTCGTGGAAAAGTTCATTTATTTCAGTAATTCAACTCAAATTGTGAAACTTGTGTATTAAATAAATTCAATGCACACAGACTGAAGTAGTTTAAGTCTTTGGTTCTTTTAATTGTGATGATTTTGGCTCACATTTAACAAAAACCCACCAATTCACTATCTCAACAAATTAGAATACGGGTGCAGTGACTTTGGTTTTCAAAAAACACAATGGACCAACACCAGCAGATGACATTACACCCCAAATCATCACAGACTGTGGAAACTTAACACTGGACTTCAAACAACTTGGGCTATGAGCTTCTCCACCCTTCCTCCAGACTCTAGGACCTTGGTTTCCAAATGAAATACAAAACTTGCTCTCATCTGAAAAGAGGACTTTGGACCACTGGGCAACAGTCCAGTTCTTCTTCTCCTTAGCCCAGGTAAGACACCTCTGACGTTGTCTGTGGTTCAGGAGTGGCTTAACAAGAGGAATACGACAACTGTAGCCAAATTCCTTGACACGTCTGTGTGTGGTGGCTCTTGATGCCTTGACCCCAGCCTCAGTCCATTCCTTGTGAAGTTCACCCAAATTCTTGAATCGATTTTGCTTGACAATCCTCATAAGGCTGCGGTTCTCTCGGTTGGTTGTGCATCTTTTTCTTCCACACTTTTTCCTTCCGCTCAACTTTCTGTTAACATGCTTGGATACAGCACTCAGTGAACAGCCAGCTTTTTAGGCAATGAATGTTTGTGGCTTACCCTCCTTGTGAAGGGTGTCAATGATTGTCTTCTGGACAACTGTCAGATCAGCAGTCTTCCCCATGATTGTGTAGCCTAGTGAACCAAACTGAGAGACCATTTTGAAGGCTCAGGAAACCTTTGCAGGTGTTTTGAGTTGATTAGCTGATTGACGTCACCATATTCTAATTTGTTGAGAGAGTGAATTGGTGGGTTTTTGTTAAATGTGAGCCAAAATCATCACAATTAAAAGAACCAAAGACTTAAACTACTTCAGTCTGTGTGCATTGAATTTATTTAATACACAAGTTTCACAATTTGAGTTGAATTACTGAAATAAATGAACTTTTCCACGACATTCTAATTTATTGAGATGCACCTGTATATGTATCTTAATTTGATGTGCAGTCATGGGGGCATTGAAACACTTGTATTGTAGCAGGGAAAATTCACATTGCATGGAAAATCATTCTAAGCACAATAGATGGAGGCACTTTATAAATGTGAAAGTGACTGACGATGATCTGGGGAATGTAACACTTCACCAGGGAAAAGATTCTTCCTCAAAGCTGATTTATACCCTGGTTTTTAACTGTTTCAGGTCAACTGTATGATATCCATGAATTATCCACCACTGTGTGATTCAGATTCACATGCTACTTTTGAAGTATGGAGACCGAATGCCCTCGATACTGTGTTCCTCCATTGAGCTGTAGTGTAGATGAGGTGTTGTGTAGTTTCAATAGTGCACACATGCTCCATAAGCAACCTAGATAGAATCCAGATCAGTGAATTGATGTTGCTTCTACAAAATAACAATTATCAAGGCTTAGATATTTAACCCGAGAATTCGTTTTTAGCTGCCCGTTTAGTTATTTAGTACAAGCGTAATGTAAATGTCATTGTGTAGGTGATGACTTACGGCTTAATGGAAATTTTCCATATAGAGTCATGGCTAAATGTTTGCAAACATGCTAAAAAAAAAATCAAGCTATCAAGCATTTATTTATTTAAATAGATGAATTAATAATACTTGTACATCGTTCCACTACATGACATCTGCATGCAGTGCAGATTTTTTGAAACAATTATGCAAATTAAGCATGCACTTCAACAGATATGCTCATATATTTGTTTAACTCTCACAGGTAACGGTTCACATTTTAGGATGTTTCGCAAACCTTTGGCCTTGACTGTATTGTTAATTACTAGCATTTTGTGGTGGTATTACTTTCTAGTTTCCAGTATTAGCTGCTGAAGCACATTTAAACTACATACTCCATTCATGCTGCAAGGAACAGTGGTCTGGAATACTGACTGTAAACTGATGAAGGCAAACTCATATTTGGGCATTAAAAACATTCAGAATATTAGCAGACCACTGTTATGTACACTTAAAATGAGAGTATACCATGTCAGAACTAAATACATTGTGGACAATATAAAGGACTGACTGATATTTACCATCTGTGTTTGAGTTTTTCAGCCAAAAGCAAGGTGTTTTCAGAGATCTTGAGATCAGAGCCATTGCAAAAATGACACTTTCCAATGTACACATTGTTAACCAGCCATATTGAAACCTTAAAAAGCTGATTACTATAACCAGACAAATTGAAAAATTATGATGCTGTTATGGTAACGCTAAAAATTTCAGTGTTTCAGGATATTGTATTCCATGGACTCTTTTTGAAGTTCATCTCTTTAAATTTTTCACAAGACGATGTGAATTTGCAGTCTTGGTCGTTAAAGGGCACCTATTATGCAAAATTTACTTTTACTTGTTGTTTGAATATAAATGTGTGTTGACAGTGTGTGTACAGAACCACCCTATACGATAAAAATCCATTGAACAAATAAGCAGTGTCTCAGAACAAGCCATTCACAGAATCCGTAAAATGTGACGTCACGTTGTACAAGCCCCGCCCACAACTGTTGACGGACACTGCCGTATTAGCAGGGACCCTGCCCTGAGTGAGCCGCATACAATCCACCATGTTTATCTTCACACTAGATCATTTAAAAGCTGCATTCAAGTAAGAAATGTCATCTTATTACAGCAATAGAAATTATTCATTCAAGAGCAGTGAGTGATTTTCTGTTTTATTGTTTGCGTCATATCAGCATAGACAGCAGTATAGGTACTGTATATTATGCTGATTTCACTTAATACACAGATCTAATATAAACATGCAATTTCTTTCCCATCTGTTTACCTTCACAGACATAACCGACTGTGTTTTTATAACTATTGTGTGTTTTTAACATAAACTTGTGTGTATTTGACAGTTTAAGCGCAAGAAGACGTGAAAGAGAACTGCGTTTAGTACTCGCATACCATGTGACAGCCAGTTTCTGTGCGTGTGCTTCGGATTTGTGCAATCAGAAAACTAAAGGCACAGCCCTATTCTGGAAAAGGAGGCGGGGAGCAGCAGCTCATTTGCATTGAAAGAGACATGCACGAAAACAGCGTGTTCCACTCAAAATAGGCATTTTCAAAGTGATACAATAAATGCTCTGTGGGGTATTTTGAGCTGAAACTTCACAGACATATTCTGGGGACACCTGAGACTTATATTTCATCTTGTAAAAAGGGGCATAATAGGTGCCATTTAAAATAATCTGAATGTATCTTATTTTAAAAGAAGGATATTGACAATAAGTATATGTGCAATATTTCAAGGGTCATCAATGGTTGGCTGATGTCTGTTGGTTTGTTTTGTAGTATTTCAGCTCTTTTCATGGCCAGAAGTTGGTGCCAATGTACTTGGAATAGCCCTGGATCATAATTTCTCACTTTTAAAGCAACTCTATGCAGTTTTTTCCCCTGAAAGCTGTTTCAAAATCATAATGAGTCATTGTTCACTGAGTTCTAATAAGGCAAATGTTTTCTGTTTCTTTCCCTCGAGTATGGAAGTGGGTATACCAAATTGTGTTAAAAGGGCAGATGCTTTATGGCAGCAACAAATGCACGTGTACAGCCTTCTACTGTAATTACGACATTTTTACTACAGTGAATTCCACCCACTTGAAATACAAAATACAAATACAGTATTGTTTTAATCTTCCAGGAGCAATGTAGTCTGGCAACAAAAATATGCTGAAAGCTACAGGGTGAATATGAAAGGGATTTATTTATTTTTACATTATCTCAATGTTTTGCATTTATGTCATGATCCAGACACTTTCAGCTGTAGTTGCACTCAAATAGTTTTTAATTTAACATTGATAAAATGTCTGGATGTTTTATTCCACATCGATACTATAAAATAAACGTGTGACAATATTCTCAGTCAATCCTCTTTATAGTACTGTTGCACACTAAGCATTCCCACGAATGGAAGATCCTGATCCTGGTCTAGAGGGGCAGACTTTAAAAACTTTATCCGGGGCATTTACAGTGCACAGCATAAATGAGTACACCCCCTCTAAAACTTAACAAATTCAGCAATTACTCTTTACTTAGATGACATGTTAGGGTTCTTTGGAGATATAATGTTCCAACAAGCCTGCTTGATCAATTACCAAAGAAGAATGTCAAAATTATTCAGCAAAATAAGATTTTCTTATCAAAGTGATAAAATGTGTTGCAAAAATGAGTACACCCTCCTGAAAGTTACTAAATGAAACTTAAAAAAAAAAAAAAAAAAAAAAAAAAAAAAAAAAAAAAAAGTGTATAGGTTTAAGGCTATTTTTGATCAACAGGTAAGTATATTGAACCAAAACCTTTAAAGACAAGTAATTTCCTGACAATTAAAAGTGTTATATAGCCCACTGAATCATACTCAGACTTAATGCTGCCAGCAGTGGAACCACTTGGGAAAGAACTGCCAGTTGATTTATTTCTTAGCATAAAAGAGGACACAACAAGAGGAATACCAAATTATTGTTTTAATTGTGAAAATATAGCAGAAGTAGCACCGACATTCAAAAACAATGGACTTGTGACAAGGCTCCTGAAATAATCAGGTCTTCACTTTAAGTTTTCATTTAGTGATAAGTGAATTTTTGCTAGAAAAAGAGCAGGAGAAATAACATGCAAGTGTCTCGGAGCCGGCAAAAGCTATGAAAAGAGTGACACTTTATCTCACAGAGTATGACACAGCCTGCAGAAGTGACATGCACGGTTGTTGTCACCACTAGAATTACCCACTGTAGCCAAAGCAAAATAAACTCATTTAACCTCTTCCAAGGCCCATATTTACAAAATAGAGACTTCTGGGAATCCATGCTCTGGTCTCAAGAGACCAAGTCAATCATTTCGGATCCAAAAGCATCCAAATGTTCTGGTGTTGCTAGAGGAGGAGTACAGTGAGAAGTGCTTGGTACCCACAGTGACGTTCAGTGGTAGTAAAGCTCTTATATAGGGATGAGTGAGTGCTGAAGGTGTGAGGGAGTTGTGCTTTATCAACGCTGTCATGAATTCACACACTACTGTGTGATGTAATACAAAAACTTGAAACAGAAGATGCTACCCTCCCCTCATTCCCTGCGTTATTGGGCATTTTTTCAGCATGACAGTGAAGATACTCATTCTCCCAAGATGAAAATCCTTCAGTGGACATGTATTTCACTCAATCTTAACGCTCTTGAGCAGCTGTGGGGGATTCTGTAGAGACGAGCTGAGCAAAACTCCCCATTAAAGACCAGAGCATTTAAGGAGGTCATCCTCCAGGAGTTAAACAGGACAGATGTGAACATTTGTCATGAACTTGTACATGGAGTGCCAAGAAGGGTCAGAGCAGTATACTTAAAGTTCTGGAGGACATACTAAGTACTAGAATATTATACATTTGCTGAATTAAATCTAGGGTGTACTCATTTCTGCAATCCTTCATTTAAACAAAATTGGCTAATTTGCTTATTTTACAGAAAATATTAGCATATATTTTGTTGTTTTTATGCGTTTAATACATTTCAATTTTGCCATCTTTCCATGAATTATATTAGTGATCATTAAGAAAATACATATTTTATATTTATTCAGAGGGGGTGTACTCATTTATGCTGTGCACTGTAAATGAATAGTTCACTCCAAAATATGAATTTGCTGAAAACTGACTCACTCTCAGGTCATCCAAGATGTAGATGAGTTTGTTTCTTCATCTGAACAGATTTGATGAAATTTATCAGAATGAGTCTAAACTGTTGATAGAAAAAAGCTCAATAATCCACAAGAAATCCACATGACTCCAGTCCATCAGTTAATGTCTTGTAAAGCGAAAAGCTGCTTGTTCATAAGAAACAAATTAACAATTCAAAAGAAACAATCACTTAAGGCATTTTAACTTTGAACTGTGACTTCTGGCCAAAATATGAATACATAATTTGCTTCCTCCAGTAAAAAAAAAAAAAAAAAAAACAATCCACACACATTTTTGTTCAGAACTGTTTTTGACTCTTTAATCTGTACATATTTCTCTCCTGATTCAGATTAGAAGTCTTTTTCACTGGAAAATGCAATATTATGGATAATAGATTCCTATTTTAGAAAATAGGAATCTATTATCTACTTCTACAAACCATGGTTTGAAGTTAAAAATGTATTGATGAATTTAGTTCTTACAAACACACTTTTTCTCTTCAGAATTGATGGACTGGACTGGTGTGGATTACTTGTGGATTATTGTGATGTTTTTATCAGCTGTTTGGACTTTCAATCTGACGGCACCCATTCACTGCAGAGGATCCATTAATGAACAAGTGATGTAATGCTAAATTTCTCCAAATGTGACCCTGGACCACAAAAGTAACTGCTGCACAAGTCTTAAGTAGCACAGGTATATTTGTAGCAACAGACAAAAATACAGACAAAATTATCAATTATTCTTTTATGCCAAAAATCATTATGATAGTAAGTAAAGATCATGTTCCATGACCATGAAGATATTTTGTGAATTTCATTTGAACATCGATTTTCTCAATATTTTGATTTTTTTGCACCCTCAGATTCCAGATTTTCAAATAGTTGTATCTCGGCCAAATATCGTCCTATACCATACATCAATGCAAAGCTTATTTATTCAGCTTCCAGTTGATTTATAAATCTCAATTTCAAAAAATTTACCCTTATGACTGGTTTTGTGGGCCAGGGTCGCATATGTGTTCTGATGAAGAAACGAACTCATCTGCATCTTGGATGGCCTGAGAGTAAATTTTAAGCAAATTTTCATTTTTTGAGCGAACTACTCCTTTAACAACCATCCAAAGATGCTAAATTAAATGTTAAATTTAACGATTATGGTTATTTAGAAATATAGCCAATATAGAAAACGATAGAATTGTTGTTAACGAAACAAAGTAACAAACAAGCATTCTTTGAGATGTTGACGCATATTTTGTAAAAGCGATTGTCCACGTGCCAGCAGCACGCGTTGGGTCGGTCACCTGTCAGCAGCGCAGTGAATGAACAGACGCTTCGCGGTGACGCACTGCACAGCTGATCTGGCCGATGGTTTCTGCGCGCAGGATATAATTAAACGCATCTAGCTTCAGCAGTGCGGGAATAAGGTAAGGGCTGCCAGAGAAACGCATTTGATCGTACTGGACATGCTGCTGATGAAATGTGTTCCGTTTAATATGGTATTATTCTCTGTTGACGCGGACCGATGTGTTTATATCCTCTGTTAGACCGCTAAACGCCTGTGTGAGGTCTACTAGTGTCATTCATGAGCATTATAAGGAAACGTTTTGCTCTCATGACAAGTGCATCCTTCATATGATCCGACAGTCGTATTACCGAGTGGATAAGGAATATACAGAATACACAAACGTTTTGGCTTTAACAACCTCCATGGAAATAACATTTACAAACGGGAGAGAAATATACACCTATGCTGCGGTGACTAGACATCATCGACCTGCGTCGTTTGTACACATGAACGGCCTCAGTTCATGCTGGTTATTGTCGCGTTATTATAGTTCAACCTGACAAACAATGTTATTATTAGTCAATTTAGCTGGGCTGGACAGTCGGCGCAGTTTCGGGCACACCATCACGGGATCCCGATGAAATAAGCCTCTATAATGGACCAGAGGGCGACCATTTGCTGTGCTGTCAATCTAAAAGCCACTGAAGCAGTGAAGTCAGCGACAAAAGCCTTGAGGGACTCGATAACCTGACTGTTTAACCAACATAACCGTAATTTGTTTAGCATTTGCTTACATCGAACCATTTTAATACAGTATTTTGAATAAACTAGAAGCGACCAATCCAAAACCGGCAGCACAACATGAGCTGATTTCTGAGAGGTCGACTTGGTTATATTTTCCTACGGTCTGTTTGATGGTGGGATTCATTGCAGTGATTCGAATATTTTGAATCAAATGATTCATTCGTAAATGATTCCTTAAAGGGATAATTCACCCAAAAAATGAACATTCTGTTGTAATTTACTCACCCTCATATCGTTTCAAGACTTTCTTTCTTTTGCAGAACATAAAAGAAGATATTTTGAAGAATGTTGGTAACCAAACTGTTTTGGTTACCATTAATTTACCATTGGTTTACCATTTTCTCAAATTGTTGTTTGTTTCACAGGAGAAAGTAAGTCATACAGATCTGAAACGACGTGAGGGTGAGCAAATTATGACAATTTTCATTTTTTGGGTGAATTCCCTTTAAGTCTGGGTTTAAAGTCTGGGTATAAAGAACCAATTTATATTCTGAAAAAAATAATATTATAAATGTGTGTAAAATATTATTTGGAAAATATTTCTGTATGTTTCTGTTGTTACATTATTTCATTTATCTACCCATTATAATACTGTTATACTGCATTTATTTTTTATTTATGTATGTAGGCCTGTTTATTTAAATTGTTTTTATTTATATCTTATTTATTTTAGTTGCTTTGATCTAACCTTCTTTCATTTAGTCTAATTGTATTTAATAATAATATATTTTAATAATAATATAAAAGAATAATAATATAAAAGAATAATATACAGTAAAATATTTTAAAAATACAATAAAAAATATATATACAAGAGGAAAAGGGTGCTTAATAAAGTAATAAAACGTTGAGAATGTTAGATTCATTTACGCGAACTGGTTCATTCGAACAATTTAATGAATGGTTCACTCAAATGTGTTTATATTTAGGAAAAATTCTATTATAAATGGTTGTAAAATATTATTTGGAAAAGTTTCTGTTCTTACATTATTATAACACTGTTATTACTGCATTTATTATTTATTTATGCATGTATTTACTTGTTTAAATTAGTTTTATTTAGTTGTTTTGATCTAACCTTCTTTCACTAAACATTACTAACACTTCTTGTGGCACCTGCAACCCCTGCGTAAGCGACTGGGTTCGTTATAGCATAATATTCTCACCATTTATGCCAGATTAAAAGTAAAAAATATAGACAGAAATAGTAATAGCACACTATTTCGAAAAAAATTAGAGAAGATTCGTTCAAATGAACCGATTCGCTCGCGAATGAAACACCACCACTGCTCATGCCCAAAATAAGCTCCCGGAGCTTACGTCACAAACCAGACCCACAACACATAATAACACGTGTAGAACAAGCCGGGATGTTGTTTCTGTCCGCTTCCAAAACACTCGGTTGCTATAGCGGGCTGAGTCAGTCAGTTCAGTTCCTTCAACAGAGACTGAATGAATACTTCCGACTCGTTTAATACCGCTACAGCGTTTTTTGATTCGCGGAGATGAGTGATGTGTTTACGTTGCGAGCTTAAGATGTGTTTACCCTGCAGGTGCGAAGATGAAGCGAACATGATCAGTGCCGATGGCCCCTCCACCAAGTGCGAGGAGACCCGGGGCGCGGGGACCAGGAGGAGGCAGACGCCAGAAATGCTGCACCTTATGTTCGCCGTGTCCGTGTGGCTGGTGACAGGTACCACTATATCCAGCCTCAACAAATGGATATTCGCCGTCTACAATTTCAGATACCCGCTGCTTCTGTCAGCCCTGCACATGCTGACGGCGATCGTGGTGGACTACGGGCTGATCAAGTGCAGGGTGATCCGGCATAAAGGCGTCGGCGAGCAGGATTTAACCACCAGCGCCAAATGCAAAGTATTCCTGCTGAGTTTGACATTCTGTGCCAGTATCGCGTTTGGCAACGTGGGACTCACTTATGTGCAGCTGTCGTTCGCGCAGATGATCTACACCACAACGCCGCTGTTCACGCTGGCCATTTCCACGCTGATTCTCGGAAAGCAGCACCACATCCTGAAGTACACCGCGATGATGCCCATCTGCCTCGGCGCGTCCTTCAGCATTATGGGCGAGGTCCAGTTCGACCAGACCGGCTGCCTGTTTGTGTTCGCCGCCACTATGTTAAGAGGCGTAAAAACCATTCAACAAAGTAAGTTTAAAAAAAAATAAAAAAAATAAAAAAATCATTATTAATGCCATATACAAGCTGGGTAGAATGAAAAATATTCAATTCAAAAACAAAGAGGAAAACAAAAAATATAGGCTAATAAACCAGTTCTATAGTAAAATACAATAATAATAATAATAATAATATACAGTACAGTAAAAAAATTAAAAGAAAAATGAAAGAAAAAAAAATACAAGAGGAAAATTGTGTTTCAACACAGTAATAATAAAGCGTTGAGAATGTTAAGAGTCGTTTAAGAGAACCGGTTCGTTCGAACGATTCGATTTAATGAATGGTTAAGTCAAATGTGTTGAGTAAATGTTATGACTATTTAGTTATAAAGATTCAGGGTTTTCCCAGTTGTGGGAAGTAACTGGGAATTTTAACTGTACATGTCAAGGTAACTTCTATAGTGACGTTTGTCTCATGTTCAGCTTTAAAATACTTCATTGGATATAAACAGCTTTTTGTAAGATAAAATAATTTCATATGCAGTGAACACGAACTGAACAAGTCGAGGTTGTGTCATAAAAATCAATAGGTCAGAATAAGTAAGGTGTGGAACCCTTCAGATTCCTAAACAAATCAAGTGATTCATAACGCCTTTCAAATCGTTCAAATCACCAAAAAGAATCGGCTCACAAGAACGATTCGTTCGCGAGTCGGATGACTTGTGTGCTTTTTTATAACCGCAGATGAACTGCAGAGCGTTTTTCTGATCAGTTTGACAATAAAGCATGTGTTTAAAGTTTTAGAAAGGTATTTGAAGCTGTATCTAACTTGATCATCATTCAAAAAGCCACCGCCTGTTTTATTGATATATGAAAATATTCTTAACTAAATGTTCCTGAGAGCACAGTCTATTTTTGTCTCTTCATTCGGCTAGTTCACATTCTCCTGGTCATTATCTATGTAACTTTCTAGTGTGTCTGAGTCAGAGAGGAGAACATCCTGTCTGCCAACAGCTGGCACATCCTGTTCCAGACACTCGCCCATACATACTCACCACTGCTGCTGTTCTAACCCGATTTCCCAAGTAGCAAATGACCTCACAGTAACAGACAGGGATTGGATACTTGACTGTTTTTTTTTTTTCTTAAAATGAGATTCAGCTGAGCTCCATTAGTTTAAGTGATCTCCTACCTAGAGTAATTATGTAGGTGCCTGGCCCTAAGAACATCAAGGAGTGAGACCAGACTGAGGGCAAGAGTCTGCAGTTTAGTATACTGGCAGAAACTGTTTTGTACTCATTTAGTCTGTTTATGACTACATATCTCATCACATACAGCTGCAGCCGTGTATGCTGATGTTATTCAATGCTTTGTGTGTCAAAGAAAATTCTTAGTCATTGTAGTATTACATAACATAGCCTGCAGGTTGCATGCAAGCTAAATGGGCAGTGCCTTGTTTTTAAGTCAGCGATTTTTGTTGTTCTTTACAACTAAAGCTATGATGGGTCAGTATTAGCAAACCGAGCAGGAACCAAGCACATGTCATTGATGCCAAATCTTATTATTATAACTACTACTACTACTACTACTACTACATATACACATACATATATATATATATATATATATATATATATAATAATTTATTATTTTTGTAAAACAAGAGGTTTGATATTGAAATGATGTTGAAATACAGTGTAATTCATATACAATGAACAGTACGAATACAGAAAATAATTGTTGAAAATGAATTAAATTAAATGTTTAAGGATTAATATATAATTAAAATATAGTCTTGGTCAGGGAGCGATATTACTATTATTGTTATTATTATTTAATTATTTTAAAAAAACAGAGGGGGGATATTTATTTAAATGAAAATAATTCGAAAATGTGATTATTGAAAATTTATTGTGGAAGTTTAGATGATGTAGAAATAAAGAATTCATTTGTAATCTAAAATAATATAATTATATTATAAATAATATATAATATTATATTATAAATATAATTATTATAATATGAAATGAATGGTAAAAAAAAACAAAAAACTGAAAACTGTTTAAACTGAATTAACTAAAGTTCATAGATGTTTAATAATGGATTTATTGACTGTAAAGTTATTTATACAATTTACAGGCCCCATGAGGTATTAAGTTGTCAAAAATTTTGAACATATTTCAGCCATCCATCCCGACAAATCTGTATTATCTTCATTCCATCTTAGTCCAGTATAAGTCATAGTGTTGTGCACATTTTACTAGACTGCTGTGAAAAATCTGTAACAAAATAAAATTAACATTGGTCGTATTAAAGCAATAACATTATACTGACTAAAGATTTTGCCTCATTTTGCCAAATTATAACATATTAGTTTGATTACTCTCCGCTCCACTCAGAAAACATTAAAATAAATAAATATATTTAATGATAGATAGATCTATATATATATATATATATATAAGTAATTAATTTACTCACCCACATTGCATTCTTGGTCCAGGAGAGATACTTCATGTGGTTTATCTAGGTCATCTGTTGGTTTTATGTTTCAGTGGTCTATTTTAGTTGTGACTGTTGCATCACAGAGGTTAAGGTTGTTTACTATATGCGTCACACCATAGCTCAGCATCTGCTTTGGTAAATGGCAATCCAGATGGCCAAAAAATGTGTGTCAGTGCTGAGCAACTACATATAGAAGTATAATAGCTAAACTGTTACACTTTTTCTTTGTATATGTGTAATTGCCAGGCATCTTGCTCCAAGAGGAGAAGATCAACTCTGTCTTCCTGCTGTATCTGATGTCCATCCCCAGCTTCTGCATCCTGGCCATAGCCGCCCTGGCTCTGGAGAACTGGGCCGCACTGCAATCCCCTTTCCAGTATGACCACCACCTCTGGGGTTTCATCTTGCTCAGCTGTCTGGGTTCAGTGCTTTACAACCTGGCCAGCTGCTGTGTCATCACTCTGACCTCCGCTGTCACGCTGCACATCCTGGGCAACCTGAATGTGGTGGGGAACCTGCTGCTCTCCCAGCTGCTGTTTGGGTACGAGCTGACGGCTCTTAGCTGTGCTGGAGCTGCGCTCACCCTCTCAGGCATTATCATCTACCAGAACTCAGAGATCATCATAGCTTACATCGACGCACGGAGAGCCAGGACACCAACCGGTGGCAGCGGAGAGGACATAGTTTGTGTTAAGGAGAATGATTTGAACATATCAAAGCCTCCAGAAGCTTGTTCAGAAGAAGAATCATCTGCAGAAGCAGCTCAAGAACCTAACGAGAGGACAGAGAATCAGGTTCATGAGAAAATAGAATGAAGAGACTCAAAGGCTGTGTTCCAAAACCTAGTGAGCTGCAGTGCTGCTGTCTATAGCCAAACTCTAGACTTTTTTCTTGCATGGAGTACAAGGAAAGTGAAAAGTGGTCATGGCTCTCTTTGGTCCACAACCACTTTCATTAAATGGGAAAGAGAAGCTTGGGCCAGAGTTATTATAGTTACTATACATAAAACTGAAATATATATATACTACAATAAAAATTAAAAAAATAAGTAAAAACATAATTATTTTAGAGAATAATTAAATAGAATTATTTTAGATAATAATTAAGCGTGCCGACATATAGCACAGTTGCGCTATGGGCGTCCCAAGTTTGGCATTTGCATGTTGCGAAGCTAACACTGTGATACTCTAATAAGCATAAAATACAGAGCACACAAATATTAGATAAAAGAGTCTATTTTAAATTCGATTTTACTTTTATTGATACTTTTCAGTCTTGAATGAATTAAGACTATATTTACATTCAATGTTTGCAGTCTATGATGCCTAATAAATGCAGTCTACATCGGCAGTTCACTAGGTTTTGGAACAGAAAACTGAGCATCATCCAGTGTTAGCTGGTTTAATATGGAGTCTGATTAGATATGTGGTGTCCTGGTTGGCGGTGATGATGATGATGATAATATTGGAGGTGTAGTTTTCCCCAGTACCTCATCACTGTGCCAATATATTTAATTTCAGTCATCCTTCCAATGAAGATGCACCATTTACCAGAGCTCTGAGACTTACTGACTGACTGAGCACATGCCTTTTTTTAGCAGATGCCGACGGCAGCAGTTTGTTTGGATTTTATTACCTCTGTTTTGCCAACACACGTTTATAAGTGCGTGAAAACTCCTGCATGAGCATTGGGAAGATCTCCAATATCCTGCCATATTCATTCTGTGACCGTGTCTATCTAATGCACTGTGAAATACAACTGCTCCATTTGCTCTGGTCCTCTTTAGCTGTTACTGGACTTGTTGGCACTTTTTGAATATTAGAGATGGACACTTTTTGAATATTAGAGATGGACACACAAAAAGATACATAGGAATAATGTATTTTTAGATACTGTAATTTAGCCGTCTTGATTTGGTGATATGGGACGGTACTTTTAAGGCAGCTTTCTGTAGGATGCCATGTTTAAACAAGTATCCTGTGTTTGTTACAGCACTATCACTTGTCATCTTGGTTATGTTTACATAATGGAGACGCCCAAGACTGGTGGCTCCTCAGTTGGGTTCACTTCAACATTCAGAAATTTGTTTTAAACCTCTCAGGTTTAGTAGAAATAATCAGCCAATATTTTTCCTCAAATTAATACAAATATTTTTCTTCTTATCTCATTACTGCAATGCATCTGAATGTTTTGCATTACAGAATTGACTTTTTTTCACATTGCAGTAATGAGAGCTAGGATATTTTCTTTCCAAGACTGTTTATTTTTATTTATCTTTTTAAGTTAAATATGGTCGGGCATGTTCCTGACAAGCTTGAGTGAGATTCACCCAAAGTAATAGCTGAGAACGTTTTTTTTTTTTTTTAATGTTATGAAAAGGCAGGCAGGTTTAAACTGGTGCCTCTTATGTAATTCCCAGGTAATTATTAATAGGTTTCTCTAAGGAGTCTCAAACATCTTTAGCACACTATGATCTCTTAGGAGAAATCAAAATGATATTTTCTCTCTCATTGTCCTATTTAAATCCTTCACTAAAGGCCTCCTTGCTCTTGCTCATTTCCTCTGAGTGGGTGCTCATATTTTTTCATTAGTTCTTGATTGATTTATTGTTTTATTGACACCTGCTGGACAGTATTATTTTCCCTCCACTTTGATTTGTGTGTTTTGATGCTGTTACAAAAAAAACCTGACACTAACAGAGGTTATAGACCAAGGTACAAAGCAAGGTCATTCCCTCAAAGAGTTTTGTTGCCATCTGCTGGATAGAAGCAGATTTGCATTTTATTATTATTATTTAGTTTTTAACTGAATTGCATTAGATACAAGATATCAGGCAGTTTGCCTGTTTCCCAGCATGTTGGGAATTCATAGCTGGGGTTTACTATGTCATAACTCACTCAATCCATTTTTGGGTTCTTAGATCTGGCTAACTGGAAATGAATGAGGATGTGAATGTATCTCAGTAGGTGTTGAAGTATAGGCAGTCTTATGGAGCCATGATAAAAGCCTACACTGACTCAAGTGTGCCTACCCGAGGGCTGATTTCATAAGGAAACACCAGCCTTTCAAGCTTTATTTATTAAGGTCTCAACTGTCCATTCATGCTTCAGTGTTTGCACTCATTACTTCACTTCTAGTGAACAGCATCATAGGAAAAGCATCGAACAAGATCAATCTATGATCTATTGATTTATTTGGTGTGTTGTGGATGGTTAAGGATAGTACATTTTGAAATTTACACAAGGGGGTACTAACACTTATATTAATCGGCTATGCAGGCATGGTTAATGGCCTATGGCGATCATTTCAAAATGGCCCATTAAACAGCCTAACTGATTTCACCAGTCTACAGGTTCGGTCAAATTTACTGTTGATCAACAAAATCCAGTTATTTCAGTAGGAACTCATTCACCTCATTGACCAACAGAAAGCTGATGTGTTTAAAGGTGACTTAAGTGTAAACTGTGCTTCATACATCGCTACACTATTAACAATAGACAATGGACTTTTTCGCTGAAATTTCGGTAATGTGACCGCACCTTATCACTGAATGTGAGTTACGCGACACTGCGTATTCATACTGTATAATGTTCATCCAGTATCTCTGTACCACAAGCACAGCAGTCAACTACAGTTAGTATAAAATGATTATTAACAGAATGAAAGCTACATTTCTGATACTTTTTACTCTTCGCCGTCAAACATGAGGTGAGGGTTGTCAGATGAATACCTCAGATGTTATTGCTTATTCCTGTGATGACGTTTGTTGACATTTTACTGCGTCACTAATGTACTGGATGATGTTTTGAATGCTGAGATCTCTGAACATAGAGTGACAGTCGTGTTACTGATGGTTTTGATGTGTCTTTTATTGGTTGCAGCGCAAAACTGCACTGACGATTTGCAACTGTATGGCTCCTATGTATATATGGTTTCTGACGTCAGATGTAAATGCTTATTTTATTATATTTATGTATTTTACAATCATGAAAAGCTGTTAATATACTGGTACAAAAAAAAATAAACAGTCTTGTGCCTTCTGCTGTCTCATGTCAGAATAGTAAGGTGACCAGACATGCCACTTCCCGGGGACATGTTCTACCTAGGATTTCTAAATTGCGTAAAATAACCAGGCATTGGCTGTTTGCGCTGGGCTGATCGATCATTGTATGACATCAAAGTACCGTGAGAGCGATTTGAAAGCAAAAGGAGCCATCTGCTCTGCTCTCTATAGCTCTCGTGGTACTATAATGTCATACCACGATCGATTGGTGCAGCGCAAACACCCAACACCTGGTTATTTTACGCAAATTAAAAATCCTTGGCAGAACGTGTCGATGGGAAGTGGCACGTCTGGTCACCTTACAGTATAGCAGAATCCCATTTTAGTATTAGCTAGCAGTATGCTAAACCTTGTTAGGAATGTGTTCAAATATGATAACAATATGCCAAAACATGTTAGCAATGCGTTAAAACACACTAGAAACATTTTAAAACATGTTAGCAACGTTAAATCATACTAGAAACATGTTCAAACATGTTAGCAGTGTGTTTAAATGATAGAAATATGTTAAAACATGCTAAAAATGTTAAAACAAGTTAGCAATGTGTTAAAACATGCTAGCAGCTTGTTAAAACATTAGAAATAGGCCAAAACATGCTAGAAACATACTAAAACATACAAGAAACATCTTAAAACATGCTAGAAACATGTTAGAACATGATAGCAACATTAAATCATACTAGGAACATGTTAAAACATGTTAGCAGTGTGTTGAAATGTTAGAAATATGTTAAAACTTGCTAGAAATGTTAAAACATGTTAGCAATATGTTAAAACATTACAAATATGATAAAATATGCTAGAAACATGCTAGCAACATATTAAACCGTACTAGGAACATGTTAGAAATGTTAAAACGTGCTAAAATGTTAAAACATGCTAGCAGCATGTTAAAACTTTAGAAATATGTTAACATGCTAGAAACATGCTAGCAACATAATAAATCATACTAGAAACAAGTTAAAACATGTTAGCAATGTGTTGAAATGTTAGAAATATGTTAAAATGTGCTATAAATTTTAAAACATGCTAGCAGCATGTTAAAACATTAGAAATATACTAAAACATGCTAGCATGATAGTGGTCTAGTGTGGTCTGAGATTTTGTTTTCTTGTCTTAAAAAATAATTAAAAAATACTGTGTGAAACTTAAAATGGAAGTGAAAGGGGCCATTAAAATATCAACTGTTTCAATAGTATAGCCACAAGATGTAAATAATATGCATCTTAACATAATTTTACTGTTAAAAGTATCACTTACCAACTTTATCTGTGTAAAGCTGTATACAAATGTATCATTTTGTTGGTGTCACAACATAACACTAAACCCTAAAATACACAACTTTACATAAGTTTTAACAGAAGATAATAATAAGCTCTACATTCCTGCTTTTAAATTCTATTTACTTATGTAATTGTATTGTATTGAACCTTGTATTTTCAATGAGATGACAGCAGCCAGTTTTACACGGTTTAGCAAAACTAGCATTTCCTCCATGTTGAAAGTTATGAAACATTACATTGTAAGTGCCTTTGCATGACTCCGTTACTATAACAGCACTGCTTTTGTGTAATTAATATGCCATATTAGTCACAATGAATGACTCACTGAACATCTAGTCTAAGTCAAGGTTTCCTTCATCCTCACTGTTTCCATGTGTCACACTAGCTTGCCTCTGCCAGCACATGACCTCGGTACCCAACAGCCATCACTAGATGGAGCCAAACACTCCATTTGCATTACAACGCCTTCATCATACTCTAATGGTGTGAACGTGAAAATGCACATGTGCCAATGACATTTCTGGCCCCTGCTTTTGCAGATAAATGCTGCGATGAGTGTGTTTATGTCTACATAGTAGAAAAAGATGTGTCTGACCTGTATAAACATGGAGGCGCTGCTAGGCAACATCATTCTTATGCCTTAATAAGGCAGTGTTCTCCGTCTGTCCACTCATTCACTGTTTAGTTCTGCATAGAGCCAGGCCACCTGCTTATGCAATCACTGTCAACACTCACAGCATGCTGGGGTAGCACCGTTTATCTCAACGTTTCGTTTCCTCTGGTTTTCAAACATATAAATACTCCGATACCACTTTTGAAAGTGACAGTGTTTAGATAAAATGATGACGCAGTGTTATCTTGTGAGTAAAAACTAACAGCAGGGAAAGATCAGGACAAGCAGTGCCAAATACGTCACTAATACTTAATATCTCATTCTGCTCTTTCCACATTTTTTTCCTGGTCCCTTCAGAAGAGGGTGATGAGGGTCGGGGTGGGAGGGCTCTCACGGTGACTCTGAAAAACTCAGTCACTCCAGCATCTGAGTTGAGTTGAGTGTATGTGATCCCACAGTTCACTTTTCTAGAGCGCAAGACCTTTCCTCTCGGACATCTGCAGTGAGATCGGTGAGCTTCATCTTTCTGTTTCTTATTTTACAAGAACTTTTTTGTTGTTTTTCTAATGATTTTCCATCCATCTTTCAGTGCAATGATTGTGTGATTACATAACAGCTATTAGACCAGTATAATAGCAAACTGTTTTTGAGCGGTTATATAAATTCCGCTGACATTATTATGTGTTATTAGGATAAAACTGTATTATGGCATCCAGAAACAACATTATCTATTCTGCTAGCTTCAGCCCACACATTAAACCCAACACATATTAACATACAGCAGCACTAAAGTGTATCTGGATGCTTGCGGCATCTGCATTCAAATGCTGACAGAGCTTTTCTCACGACTTAATTAAATTTTTGAAGCCACTTTTGCACTGACTTTTGGTCTACACAGGTTTCAGAGCAGTTTAACGCATTAATTATGAACATGATCCACTAACGTTTGACAACTATGGAGCCCATAAAGGGATATGGTGATGGGAGAAAGACTTGTTTTTCAATGCTTTTGTGAGTGAACGCAGAGTTTCTTTGGGGGAACTTCATTACCAAAACGTATTCATCTGTTCCCTCGTTTAGTGGCCAAATTGTACGAAATTGTTCGCTCATTTTAATCAAGTTACACTGTCGCCACAATTTAACTAAAATGAGGGAGCTGATTAAAAAAATTGTGGGAACAAATAAGTACAACATGGCCATTATTTGCCTACAAGAAGGGAACTAATTAATAAATTGTGGGAATAAATTCATAAAGTTGTGTACACTTTTATTTATTTTTTCACGTCATGTATGGGGCTCTGTACTTTTGTGAGCAAATGTACAAGAGAACATAAAACTGATGATGAAAATGGGAGTGTGAGGAAAGAAGATTGGAAAGAAGGAGAAAAATAAGCAAACAGAGTTTCTTGGGAAATGCAGGGGGACTTTTGCAGTTTTGTAAGTGAACGCAAAATCATTAAAATCTAATTTTTCCTCCCATCTTATATTTTTTTCTATCATCAGCCCTTAGGGGCTCTGTTGAAAACAACAATGCCCAAATACTTATATATATATATATATATATATATATTAGCCAAAAGTATTGGGTCACCCCCTTCTAATGAACAGGTTTGACTACTTTAGTAATTTCCATCAGTACAAATCTTAATGTTTAAGCATATAATGATATTCTAGGGAACTGTGTGCTTCTAATTTTAAAGCAACAGTTTGGACAGGACCCTTTTCTATTCTAACATGACAATGCGTCTGTGTATAAGGCAAGGTTCAAAAAGAAATGTCTGATTTAGTCAGTGTGGAAGAACTTGACTGGTCTGCAGAAAACCAAGTCCTAAACCAAGCTGAACACCTCTGGTGTGACTTCAAATGCAGATCTTTAGCCAAAAACTCATTTTATATATATATATATATATATATATATATATATATATATATATATATATATATATATATATATATATATATATATATATATATATATATACTTAAAACCTAAGAAACTGTTTTTTTGATTAAAAATGAATGCCTGGATTGATATTTTCTAATGCAGTGGAATTATTACATTTGTAAATGAGTATAAAAGGGAATATGTCTTCATTTACCATTTACTCATCCTCATGTCATTCCAAACTTTAAAAATTAGGAAAGTTTTTTCCCCATTCAGTGGAACTCAAAGGGGTCCATTGTTGTTTGGGATCTTCTTTCCAAAGAAAAAAGAAAGTCATACATGTTTGGAACAACATGAGAATGATGACAGAATTTTCATCCCTTTAAGGGCCAGCACAAACTGTCTTTTTGGCGTTAAAATAGTACTGTCAGGATTTACTAAAGACACTCAGTGAAGAATTTTTGCACCTGACCTTATTGAATATGCATTTGTAGGAATTTCTCTTTCAGATGCAAAATTTATGGGAGGAGAGTATTAAAATTAACCACACAACGTGATTTACTAATAAAATTACTCATCGAATTACTGGTGTTTGCGCCATTGTTTAATGCCCAAAAAAAGCATGTCTTAAAGCAGGCGCTAATTTGCGCCGCTCTTGGTAGATTGCGCTGGTGTTTATGGAAATGATCTGGCTGTGAATGTGTTCTTTAATGTGCGCATTATCAGTAAATCACACAGAAAATGTTCCCCTCCCATTGGCACTTTTATGGAATTGCGCTCTAACGCTAATTTGCCCTGTTTAGTAAATCTGGCCCTAAGTGTCTAAATATTTTTGGGGCCGCTGTACTAATTGCAAAGAACTATGGGAAATATTCTCCACTCATAAAGCATGTTATTCCACAGATGTCTTTGCCTTTGGGTCTCAGTTGTTTATGGACAAAAGCTGCGAGACTCATCCAAAAGCACTGGCTTATGTCAATGCTAACCAGCATGGTTTCTGTTTATGTTGAGATGAATATTTGGACGTTGCCATTCGGATGTCCTTTTCTGCATAAACGGATGCAAACAGTCATCATTAAGTGTGGTCTGAAGCTGCTTGACATTTAATATGTGAAAAAAAAACAACCATACAAATATTTTTTAATGTAACCTGTTTGTTCAGAAGCCGATGTGATTTGTAGCTACAAACAAGCATTTTGGGGTTTCTTAAAATATCTCTGTACTAGTAGCTCTCGCACAAAGCGTTCAGCTAGAAGAATCTCTTTCCCTCATTTTTCCATAAACGTACTCCCTCATTCCCACGCACACATGGAGATACACACATCTCATAACCTAGCTCCATCAACACCTCCTGTTCCTCCATCTGTCCCAGCTGTCACTAAAGATGGAGGGTGAGAAGGGAACATTAGAGGCAGGTACCAAAGAGCAACCTGATATGACGGGTCCCCTGACAGCAGAACAGCTGGCAGCTATAGAGGATGAAGAGATCCTCAATAATATGGTAAGAGGCAACTAATGGCTCTACAGGTGCAGTGGGTTTGCTATCATGGTTTGTCTTCTTAACCATATTTAGGAAAGTGTTTCGCTTCTGTTTATTGCTTGAACTAGCTAGATAAGGCTGTGGATTTCGAGGAGAGGAAAATGATCCGCGCTGCCATGAGAGAACTGCTGAAGAGAAAGAGGGGTGAGGACCTGGTCATGTCTCTAATGTCACATATTCAGTATAGGGCTGGGCAATATACTGAATATTAGCGATAATATCACAATAATTTTGACGATGATGTAAAATTTTAAAATATCGTGAATATCGAATATTTCAAATTCAAGCATAATTTCCCAAAAGAACGCACCATTAAGTACAGGTGCATCTCAGTAAATTAGAATGTCATGGAAAAGTTCATTTACTTCAGTAATTCAACTCAAATTGTGAAACTCGTGTATTAAATAAATTCAATGCACACAGACTGAAGTAGTTTAAGTCTTTGGTTCTTTTAATTGTGATGATTTTGGCTCACATTTAACAAAAACCCACCAATCTCAACAAATTAGAATACTTCATAAGACCAATAAAAAAAAAACATTTTTTAGTGAATTGTTGGCCTTCTGGAAAGTATGTTCATTTACTGTATATGTACTCAATACTTGGTAGGGGCTCCTTTTGCTTTAATTACTGCCTCAATCCGGCGTGGCATGGAGGTGATCAGTTTGTGGCACTGCTGAGGTGGTATGGAAGCCCAGGTTTCTTTGACCGTGGCCTTCAGCTCATCTGCATTTTTCGGTCTCTTGTTTCTCATTTTCCTCTTGACAATACCCCATAGATTCTCTATGGGGTTCAGGTCTGGTGAGTTTGCTGGCCAGTCAAGCACACCAACACCATCGTCATTTAACCAACTTTTGGTGCTTTTGGCAGTGTGGGCAGGTGCCAAATCCTGCTGGAAAATGAAATCAGCATCTTT
Organism: Spinibarbus caldwelli; assembly: GCA_039654775.1. Lineage (NCBI taxonomy): Eukaryota > Metazoa > Chordata > Actinopteri > Cypriniformes > Cyprinidae > Spinibarbus > Spinibarbus caldwelli. Next base: position 19,467,959 of record CM077267.1, on the reverse strand, counting down.
AAAAAGCTGGTCAGCAGAAGGAAGCATGAAGTGCTCCAAAATTTCTTGGTAAACGGGTGCAGTGACTTTGGTTTTCAAAAAACACAATGGACCAACACCAGCTGACATTGCACCCCAAATCATCAAAGTGTGGAAACTGTGGAAACTTAACACTGGACTTCAAGCAACTTGGACTATGAGCTTCTCCACCCTTCCTCCAGACTCTAGGACCTTGGTTTCAAAATGAAATACAAAACTTGCTCTCATCTGAAAAGAGGACTTTGGACCACTGGGCAACAGTCCAGTTCTTCTTCTCCTTAGCCCAGGTAAGACGCCTCTGACGTTGTCTGTGGTTCAGGAGTGGCTTAACAAGAGGAATACGACAACTGTAGCCAAATTCCTTGACACGTCTGTGTGTGGTGGCTCTTGATGCCTTGACCCCAGCCTCAGTCCATTCCTTGTGAAGTTCACCCAAATTCTTGAATCGATTTTGCTTGACAATCCTCATAAGGCTGCGGTTCTCTCGGTTGGTTGTGCATCTTTTTCTTCCACACTTTTTCCTTCCACTCAACTTTCTGTTAACATGCTTGGATACAGCACTCTGTGAACAGCCAGCTTCTTTGGCAATGAATGTTTGTGACTTACCCTCCTTGTGAAGGGTGTCAATGATTGTCTTCCCCACGATTGTGTAGCCTAGTGAACCAAACTGAGAGACCATTTTGAAGGCTCAGGAAACCTTTGCAGGTGTTTTGAGTTGATTAGCTGATTGGCGTGTCACCATATTCTAATTTGTTGAGATAGTGAATTGGTGGGTTTTTGTTAAATGTGAGCCAAAATCATCACAATTAAAAGAACCAAAGACTTAAACTACTTCAGTCTGTGCGCATTGAATTTATTTAATACACGAGTTTCACAATTTGAGTTGAATTACTGAAATAAATGAACTTTTCCACAACATTCTAATTTATTGAGATGTACCTGTATTACCGCACAAGAGAGGTGAGGTAGCTTTCATGAATGCGGTTGCCAGATATCAAGAGTTCAAATCTCCGAAACAGAGCTTCGCTGTTACAAGGATACATTTTCTACCCGGTGTTTTGTTTATTTTAAGAAATCTGGCAACCATGCGCACGTGCTTGCTCCTCATTGGATTATCTGAAATCAGCGACAAAGCTGGAGTTTAGTGATCAAAATGAAAGTGTCACTCAACCAGTCTGTGTTCTGTCATGAGATCTCGACTGTATTGTTTGCGATTGTGATCGCTGAATAAATGTACTTACTCAACTGCTGTTGTTTGAACAGAGATACATAGGCTATTGCAATTTGGAATTACTCTTAGGAACTTCACTGTTATCATCTTTTTCATTTGTTTTACCAGTTTTCATAATATAGATGAGGTAAAACAAACATGTATGAGTCCACATTCTATTGATTTGTGCTCATGGTGGTGGATCATCCATAAGGCACATTTCCCCAAATTTGCAAAATTAGCTAAGAAATACCTATGTGTTCCAACAACTAGCTCTCCATCTGAGAGGGTTTTTGGTGCCTGTGGGAACATGCCACAGAGCTTCTCTTGACAGATTTGTGTTCTTAGCTAGAAACTTGTAAAAATAAAAATAAAAATTCCTTATCCCAGTTTAATTATTTACCCCAGCTGCACAGTGTGAATTGTCAATTGCATGCACTAAAAAAAAGCTGACAGAATGCACGTTGTGTACTTGTTTTGCATTACTTCAGTTACACATACATGTGTTCATTTAATAAAAAGCAGTAATGATCACTTGGTCTAGATTTTTTTTAAATGCTTAAATTTGCACTAAACATTTTGTATTTACTCTGTAACAATAGCTGTTCTATCTAAATTGTTTTTGTTGTTTTTTTTAATGGGGGCAAAAGAAAACCATGTTATTTTTTTTATTATTTGAAAGCAAATGTAAACATATCGAGATATATATCGAATATCATAAAAAAATTTGAAAATATCGAGGTATCAAATTTTTTTTATATATCGCCCAGCCCTAATTCAGTATATATGGCTCAGACATGGTCTGCTGAGTCTAATGTGCTTCCTGACATTATTTTTTGTGAATCTCACAAAACTTGTCAGGAATCTGGATCACATTTAAGTCAAAAGAAATGTATATATTTTGCATAAAGAAAATGAAGAATATTTTTAGAACTATTAAGATTTTTGTGACTATTGTAAGCATAATTCATGCTTTGCTGTACTGCCTTTAGTATTTATGCTTATTATACTAAGTAGGGAAAATGCATCTGGACAGGGCAATGCGCAACGCTGTCAATGAGATTTTTTTGTATTACAGTAATGCCAGTTCTGTGATAAACTGACATAAAACAAATTGTCATAAAGCATTTTACCCCCCAACCCCCCCATTTTTTTTAAATAAGTCTGCATTTTTGTGATCAAAAAATATAGTAAAAACAGTAATATTGTAAAAAATATTATTACAATTTAACCATTTTTATATTTGAATATATTTTAAAATGTAATTTATTCCTGTGATGCAAAGCTGAATTTTCAGCATTACTCCAGTCTTCAGTGTCACATGATCCTTCAGAAATTATTTTAATATGCTGATTTGCTGCTCAAGAAACATTTCTTATTAATATCAATGTTAAAAACAGTTGTGCTGTTTCATATTTTGCAGAAAGAAAGTATTTTTTCAGGATTCTCAAATGAATAGAAAGTTAAAAACAGCATTATTTACAATAGAAATCTTTTGTAACATTATGAATGTCTTTACTGTCACTTTTTGATTAATTTAATTTAAGCCCTTGCTGAATAAAAGTATTAATTTTGTTAAAAAAAAAAAAAAAAAAAAAAAAAAAAAAGAATACTAACCCCAATCATTTGAACAGTAGTGTGTGAAAATAAGCCAGAATGCCAGAATGTTCTTGACAGGTTTCATGAGATTCCGCTTTTAAGAGTCCTTACTATTACACAAACAACCAAAGGAAGTAAACTCAGTAAAATAAACTTGTACTGTGTATTTGTTAGCTTTCCTATTTATTTTCCTATTATTTAACTATTTAGATAGTTTGTTTTTGTTTTCTGAGTGAAACTCCTCTCTTTCTGTCAGAGCGGCGTGACAGAGAGCGGGCGGCTCGAATGGAGAACCTGCGTCAGCAGGGTACCGGAGGAAAGACAGTTGCTGGACTGAATAAGGACCAGAAACCCACTAATGCCCCGAGCGGCGCTCAGTACAACGCACACAGTGAGTGACCATCACTCATGAGGATCTGAACACTACATACTTTTACTGCACTTCTATCTGCAAGCCTTTGATAACCTTTCTCTTTTTACCTCACTTCGGTACAGGGACAGGTCAGGCAAAATCATTTTCTCTACCAACCTCTTCTTCCTCTCCAAAAACTGTGGGCAGGTGAGTCATTCCTAGAGTCCTGACAGGATGACAGCATGGGATGTATCCCGTTGACTGATTGTGTTGTTTTCCTCCTAAAGCCCAGCTCAATCCCATGTGGCCAGGGTTAAAGTGCCGGGCAGCTCGGCGGTCGGGGGCCCAAATACCAAAGATGTCAAACAGATGCTGCTGGACTGGTGCCGGGTCAAGACTGAGCCATATGAGGTACCTGAAGAGTCAAAATGAGATCAAATCAAACAGTTTTTGTTTTGCTACATGTCTCCAGCTCTGCTAGCCACCCTGAGTGAATCTAACAGAAATGTCCAGGTCACATTTCACCCCAAAATCAAAAGAAAAAAATTTAACACAAGGAAAATCAAACCTATTTTTATGACTATTAAAATTTTTGGCATTATTAATTTTTTTTTTATGACAAATAAGCACATTTCCCATAACTGTAATGCATCCTGATTTTTTAACATTTAATTTTTGTAAATGCTCCATTTCGATTACCTTTATTACAACCAAAAACTGTATTGTTTTTAGTGCTGTCAAAATTAGTGCGCTAACGCAGGTGATTAATTTTTCAAGTTTAACGGCGTTAAAAATATTTAACGCAGGGGCAGAGCTAGGGTTGGTCACCCCACTCACAACTGCTGCTTCTGTCTCTATTTACTTGACAAGAATTGCTTTTATTTAGATGCAGAACATCTTTATGAGCACATCAAACAGGAGACTTTTCAGACATGCACTCCATTTCGCCTCAGCGACAGGCGCTAGTCAAATGAGCGTGGAAATGTTACAGGTGAACTGTGGTCAGATGTTGTCGGGCCACATGTCAGTAAAAACAAATTTTCCTGTCCTGTCAGCCGTTGTACTGTGCTCTTAGTGCATGCTCTTCAATTGCACACGCAAATACAGCGTCACATGCTGTAGCCTGTATCATTTCAAGAAAAAAAGAGGAAATAAATAACTTTTGTAGCTTTAAGGATTTATGTATATTTCATTTAGAATTTTGTGTTGATAACTTTATTCAATTTCTATATATTTCCTACATGCTTAAGGGCACAGGTAGTTAAATATGACATTTATTATAATGGGTTTATGTGAAGATTGTTTTAAGTTCACTTAAATTAGAAGTTGTTATTTTAGTAAATGTCTAGTCTAGTAAATGTTCAAATCGATAGCTCTCAATTACACTGTAATGTTAGTATAGTCAATGGTTAAATATTAGGAAAAAATTATTTCCTAGAGACATCAGTAGTATTGATATCAGTGATACTGGCCTTCAGTAATAAAAAAAGATGCCATTAAACAAATATTAAAAATATACTGTATGTTGTTTCTAGATTAATTTGAAGATTGAATGTGAAATTATTGCAATATAAATGTATATTTAAAAACTTCAATGTTAGGTGGGTGTTACGGGGCTGACGAGACGTGAGACGTGCGGATCCATGTGCAGGCTTTTATTTAAAGACATAGTCATAAATACAGGCAGGGTCAGACGATGATAAACAGGTATAACACAGGCAAAACAAAGAGTAGTCCTAGGGCAAGCGTGGGTCGACGATCGGCGAACAATATCCAAAGGCCAAGGCAGAGAAAGTAAATCCAGGTAAACAGCAATAATCCAAACGAGGGGCAAACAGAGTCCGAACGGCAAGGCAAGGGTTAATCCAGGAAACACGGGCAGAAATCAAAACACGGGAAAACAGGCAAGGCAAGGCAAGACTAAGACAACTCAGAGGGCTTTGTAAGGTAGCTATCACTAGGATATTTGCGTACAATATTTGGCAGAGACAGAGAGGAAGTCCAAGGCTTATGTAGCGTGTGTGATTGTGTGATAGTTCTCAGGTGTGAGCGTGTGATTAGGGAAATGGCTGCTGGGAAATGAAGTCCGGGGTAGTGTGTGGTGTGAGTCAATGTGATGGAAGGGTGACCTCTGGTGGCGAACAAATGGAGGTCCATGGACCAGATTCATGACATAGTCCCCCCCCAAGGAGCGGCTTCCAGACACTCCAAACATTACACAATCCAAGAGGGTGGTGGAGTAGAGGCGGAACAGAGGGAGGGACGGAGGGCCAGGTCCACTTGGGAGTGGAGAGGTCGAGGACCGAGGCAGAACAGGGCACCAAGGCGGAGCAGGCGGGACTGGAGCCCACCAGGGCGGAGCAGACGAGGCTGAAGCCCTCCAGGGCGGTGCAGACGAGGCTGAAGCCCTCCAGGACGGCGCAGACGAGGCTGAAGCCCTCCAGGGCGGCGCAGACGGAGCAGGAGCCCACCAGGGTGGAGCAGATGACCACCAGACCGGAATTGTAGACCACCTCCACGGCGGAGCATACGGGGCAGAAGACCTCCACGGCGGAGCAGGAGAACAGCACGACGGATCAGGAACCCACAGCAGAGACTGGGACCTAGGGAAAACTGAGACACAAGAGACAGGCAGAGAATATATGGCCTCAAGGACTGAGGCAGGGAACATAAGAAGTTCATTGATATTTTCCCGGGCTAACAGTTCATTAGTGGGTTCCGTGGCCGTGATAGGGCAGGACGAGAGTTCAGGGACAGCCCTTCTGGCTGTGACAGGACAGGACGAGGATATGCAGACGGCCTCCATAGTCGTAACAGAACAGGATGAGAGTTCAGGGACAGCCTTCATAGCCGTTTCAGGGCAGTACGAGAGCTCACAGACGGCCTTCATAGCCGTGACAGGGCAAGACAAGGAATCACAGCTGGATACCATTGACACCTCTGAAGGTTCTGCAGCAGTTGCCGTCACCTCTGGAGGTTCTACAATGGTAACTTCCGGACACAGTGAGAGTTCAGTAACGGTCCCCATCATGGGAAGCGCTTCGGACAGGGAACTCAGTTCAGGGACAGGAGGGCTAGAGTGAGTGGGTTTGGGGATACCAGCTGCACGTGCAGACACCAGCGGTGGATCACTCACACTAGACATCAACCTGGGAAATCGGAAGACTGACCTTGATGATCTGGGTGTGTCAGCCCGGACGTGACAAGACTTGGGCTGATCAACGGAGACGTGACGAGATTCTGGAAGATCAGCGACGACGTGCTGGGACTCTGGATGATCAGCAGTGACGTGCTGGGACTCTGGATGATCAGCAGTGACGTGCTGGGACTCTGGATGATCAGCAGTGACGTGCTGGGACTCTGGATGATCAGCAGTGACGTGCTGGGACTCTGGATGATCAGCAGTGACGTGCTGGGACTCTGGATGATCAGCAGTGACGTGCTGGGACTCTGGATGATCAGCAGTGACGTGCTGGGACTCTGGATGATCAGCAGTGACGTGCTGGGACTCTGGATGATCAGCAGTGACGTGCTGGGACTCTGGATGATCAGCAGTGACGTGCTGGGACTCTGGATGATCAGCGGTGACGTGACGAGGCTTTGGCAGATCAGCTGAGACGTGACGAGACTCTGGACGATCAGCTGCGACTTGGCTTGACTCGTGAAGATCAACGGTGACTTGACTGGGTTCATGAAGATCAACTGTAGCTTGATTTAGCTCATGACGATCAACTGCGACTTGGCTTGACTCATGATGATCAGCTGTGACCTGGCTTGATTCGTGAAGATCAGTGGTGACTTGACTTGATTCGTGTAGACTGACTGTGACTTGACTTGGCTCATGAATGGCAGCAAAGACATGACGGGGTGTTTTTGTGGCCGCCATTTTGTGAACGGGCTCTGCTACGACCGCCATAGACGGTTATAGACGTGGTGTCGTGTTCCTCCTCCGCGACACCCACAGTAAACGAAGAGCCAGCGCACAGCAAAGCATAGTCTATAAAGTCCTTTAGACTGCAATGAAACTTCCCCTCTGGTAACCATGACTTTACAGGCTCACTGAGTCCAAAACGAAATATGTCTTTTAATACTACCTCATCAAAGGGAATCTTATGCGCCAGCTCGCAGAATTGAATGACGTACTCTTCAACAGATGAATTCCCTTGTCTCAGATCGAGCAGCTGATCGAATGGGTCCATACCTGACCAGGGTTCCTTAGAAAAGCCACTGGATCCTTGTGTGGCCGAGTATTCTGTTACGGGGCTGACGAGACGTGAGACGTGCGGATCCATGTGCAGGCTTTTATTTAAAGACATAGTCATAAATACAGGCAGGGTCAGACGATGATAAACAGGTATAACACAGGCAAAACAAAGATTAGTCCTAGGGCAAGCGTGGGTCGACGATCGGCGAACAATATCCAAAGGGCAAGGCAGAGAGAGTAAATCCAGGTAAACAGCAATAATCCAAACGAGGGGCAAACAGAGTCCGAACGGCAAGGCAAGGGTTAATCCAGGAAACACGGGCAGAAATCAAAACACGGGAAAACAGGCCAGGCAAGGCAAGGCAAGACTAAGACAACTCAGAGGGCTTTGTAGGGTAGCTATCACTAGGATATTTGCGTACAATACTCGGCAGAGACAGAGAGGAAGTCCAAGGCTTATGTAGCGTGTCTGATTGTGTGATAGTTCTCAGGTGTGAGCGTGTGATTAGGGAAATGGCTGCTGGGAAATGAAGTCCGGGGTAGTGTGTGGTGTGAGAGTCAATGTGATGGAAGGGTGACCTCTGGTGGCGAACAAATGGAGGTCCATGGACCAGATTCATGACAGTGGGATTAATCACAATTAATTGTAATTTCAGAAAAAATGTGTGATTAATTAGTTAATATTTTTAATCGATTGACAGCACGAATTGTTTTTTTATTTTAATTTTATTTTATGTTAATCAGCATAAATTTAACACATACTTTATTTTTTATTTGCATTATTATAATGTAAATTAGGTGTGTGGTGGTGGGTGTCTTTTATCATTTAAACCATGCAAAAAAACCTAATGGTCCTAAAAATGGGCTTTGTTTTAGCAAAACACACTTTTTTTTTTAATTTATTAGTCTTTTTTTATTCTTCACAGCTTTGTTGTGATTCTCCCTCTTATACTTGTTTCTATGTTTAGGGTGTGAACATCCAAAATTTTTCCTCTAGCTGGGCAGACGGTCTGGCGTTTTGCGCCCTGGTGCACAGGTTCTTCCCAGAGGGCTTTGAATATTGCACTCTCGACCCCTATAATCGCAGGGCCAACTTTGAGAAGGCATTCAAGACTGCAGAGTAAGACTTGACACTATTTACTGCATCCACCTTTGCATCTCATAAAGAAATGTGTGTGTGTGTGTGTGTGTGTGTATATATATATATATTTTTTTTTTAAATTGTTTTATTATTTTTTAAAATTAACAATTTAAATTACTAATCTTTTCTTTTTTCTTTTTTTTTCTTTTCTTTTTTATCCAGGCACATTTTTTAATTAAATCAGCATAAATTAATGGCAGCACAACTGTATTTACAATTGTATAATTTAAAGAAGACATCACTATTTTCTATCATTATTGTAATGAGAGTGTGTGGTAAGCAGGGGAAATGTGCTTTAGATATTTTGGAACAAACATGTGCTTGAGTCATGAAAATATATCACAATGCAAAAAGAAAAACACATAATGGTCCTAAAAATAGGTTTAATTTCTTTATGTGTGTAGGACACTAGCTGACTGTCCTCGCCTACTGGACGTTGATGACTTGATGCGGATGCGACAGCCCGACTGGAAGTGTGTGTACACGTATATCCAGGAGTTTTACCGCTGCCTAGTAGAGAAAGGCCTCGTCAAGACTAAAAAGTAGATGCCATAGAAACTTTCACATTTTGAGCGTTTTCACTGTATATGAACAAAGGACTACAACAGGCACACAACATAGCGCACACGTGACCTGACCTGAAGCTTCTACCAAAGATTAGTCTATTATGTACTTATGCTTTTCTCTGTTTCATACACACATGCAGTGGATGAGGATTATGACCTGTGTGTTTTGCGCTCGGGTACAGCTGGGGCTCTGAAACAGTGCATTCCAGTGAGATTACACATGCATTAATCTCAGTCTATGCTTAGAGATTGTGTGAAAGTGTGTGTGCGTACATGTGGATGGCTTTTTATGGTACTGCTACTCCCTGTTTTGAATCCACTCCAGGACTGAGACATCAGGCTTATAAGGGCATGAGATCTAATGCGGATTTATACTTAACCCAGATTTATCGTTTGTTTAAAAATATAGACAAGGGCACTTTTACTGTTATATAAGAATTCAGAAAGAAAAACAAAGACTCAAAAATGTCTCCTACAGAATAGAAATGTCACCTGCTTTTGCTTGTATAGGGTGAAATATGACAGCTTGAATAGTTTTCAGTTTCTCTCATTTTGTTCAGGATCTGAAGTCCAACATACTAAGCGTTTGCTTGGTACTAAAAATGACCCTAGAACTGCGCTAAGAGAGATTAGGTCCAATAAAAACCTCTCACTCAGGGATAGACAGGCCCTTGAGGCCTGTAAGATGCCTGTAAGTCGTTTCAGAAGGCAGATGGTAATTTTCAAGTGCTTTTAAAATGTTCTCAACACTTTATTTGCTGCATGGCTAATGAATTAATTGCACATTAGATGTGTATTTTGAGCACAGGTATTGACACTCCTATTGTAGCTAATAAAATATGATAAAAATATGACATTAAAATATAATACAAATTATATAAGTATTATTATCTAGTGCTTTAAGTCATACAAGTACAATTACTGTCAATCTGTATCTGGTTTGATTAAATTATGGGTGTTTTTTTTCCTCCCACAATGCCTCACCAAGTGTTTGCCAAGTATTATTAAATTTGATAATCTTCTCTGTGCATTTTTTCTCTTTACTGAAACACACACACACAATTAATATTGGATTTTAGTGACAAACCAAATAATATCACAAAATTCACTGATGGTGGTGCTGTTATTTTCCCACTAAAATGACATCACTTCATGAAGGATTATGTAATTTGATTTTGTTAAAGCAATATTACAAAAAATAACAGGATGAAAAGTGATATTGAGGACACAGCAACATACAAATATGAACTGATTACCAATTAAAACTATATTCTTATGAAAATATGTTCTGTTCAAAACACTTCATCCATGTGAAAAAAATACCTGCAATATTTCTTGATAAACTGTCATTTTTTCTAGTTAAAAATAAGTGCAGCAACCAGCAACATGACAAAAATGGCAATATAAAAGTCATGAAATTGATTTGAAATCCATTTCTATGTTCAAATAATAGCCAGTACTGTTGTGATAATGGAAAACTAACTAGCCTAATATTAGCCTAATAATAGCCGAAACTAATAGCCTAAACATTTCCATGTTTTAATAACCGATATTGAGTAAAATAAAACTATAAACTGATTGCCACTAAATAAAATATTCTCTGGGAAATATGCTTTGTTAAAAATATAGTGAAATAAAGTGATCATTTATTAAGAATTATGACAATATTATTATTATTATTATTATTATTGTCAAAATATTTTCAAAATTAAAAAAAATATTCTTAATTCTATTCTTAATAAACTGTCACTTTTTCAAGTTAGAAATTAGTGCAGCACCTGGGGACATTACAAAAATGGCACTATCCACTCAAATAAAGTAAATGAAATTACTTTAAATCCATTTCTATGTTTTAATATTGATAAAGTATTGATTCGTGGTATAATTCCCATGATACTAAGGACACAGTAAAATAAAACTATAAACTGATTACCAATTAATACTATATTTTCAGGATAATGTTCTGTTCGAAACATTTTCTCAAAATTTGATAAAAAAAAAAAAAATTAAGAAACACCTGCAGTATATCCTAATACATTTTCAGTTAGTGTAGCACCCAGTGGCATGACAAAAATGACAATATTCACAATAAAGGCAAAATGGAAATAAAAATCACGAAGTTACATCAAATCCATTTCTATGCTCAATTAATAGTATTGTTAAAAGTAAACTAACTAATATGATTTGCATTTTTAATAACTGTAAGTTTATCCAATACATAGGTCTAGATGATGATATAGTGTTGATATGTAGTTGGAATGACCAGACCTTCACCATCAGAATCTGTACTGACTGGACTGTGAGAATAGTTATCGTGAGTTGTGGATATAAGCTGTGCTGACATGTTAATAATGTCCCCACGTGTAAGTGCACCGCGTGCCAGCTGGGCATTTCCATTCCGCTCGCGCTGATGCGGCTGATTTTACGTCGCCTTACGTCAAACAGAGTCATTACTAGTCAAGTGTGTCTGTTGAAGATGTTTCACTCACAGTTTTCGCTACCTTTCCTCGTGCCCTCTTGGGACTGACGTATCCGCTCTCCATCACTCATTATCACACCAGTGTGTGTGTGTGTGTGTGTGTGCGCGCGCGCGTCTCTACAAGACACACACACACTTGCGCCGGTGCAGAGAAACAGCACAGGTAAGAATTCTTCCGATTTCAACTTCAATGTGCTTTTAAAACGAAACATCGACGAGGCAGTTATATATGATTGGAGAGAGTCTCTTACCGTGAAAAGCGCGAGAGATGCGCGTGACATCCTTCACCTCGAGACACTGCAGCGTATAAACAAATGTCGTCGGACGAACAACTTTAAAAAAGACCTAGCTTGTCTGTCAAAGAGACTCGCGTTCATTTCTCGCCATTTCCATAACGTAGATGTTCATTCCATCAGCTTGAGAAACGGTGAATTATCTCATACGCAGCGCCTGCTGACTCTTAATTGACCAGCGAGAGGATATTTGACCTTGATAACGGTTCATTAGGCGCGTGCCCGGTGGAAATGACGATTATTATGTACTCGAGATTTTGTTTGATGTGAGATATATAAATATTATTTTTTCTAGCGACACATGACTACTTACTGATTCTTGAGACAAAACCAAATGAATTGAAAAGTTTATAAATTATTTGTATGTATAATAATATTTTGTTTTAATGTTTTCAGAATCGTTGATCACTTTGGGTGAAATCTCACGCTTTTTCCACTTTCTCACAAAATATGTGTAAATCATCATTTAAGTATCAGTCAAAATCATCTGATACATAAATAATATGTCCAATTGTTGTTAATAATAATAATAATAATAATAATGACAAATCCAGCATAAAATGAATTCTGGAAAGTACAAGATGGTTTCAAACTAAATTGTCTGTACCATCAGACAAACATTTTTAATGTCTTGACAAACTAATTTTTGCATATACTTTGTATTACTAGTGACTGATAGAATGTAAAACTCACAAACAATTGGGACAAAAAGTTGAAATATCATGATTGTGAGCTAGAAAATATAAGCACAATTAATTCAAATTGTATATAAAGATATTTATAGATAAACCCCTCCAGAGCCTGTGACCTTGTTTAACTCGTATCAGGTGAAATATGGCCAGGTGTCATTTTGTGTATAGGCATTAGTCTTTTTAAGGACATTTTGTGACAACATGCATGTTGCTACATAGATTTTTTTTTTTTGTAAAATTAAAACAATAGTGAAGCACAAAATAATTCATTAAACAGCATGAAAAAAGGTAACGTAAATACCGAATACGAATAAATATTGTTACATTTAGTGAATATATTTTTTCACTTGGCCATTCAGCCATTGTTATAATTTGTCATCATTATAAATTTTTAATGATGACCTGTTTTCATTATGCCACCCTATTATAGTGCACTAAATACTGTGTGAGCTATAAACTCTTATATTACCTCACTGCATTGAACTGCATGATTTATCTTTTTATAGATCAACTTTACTAAACATTATTTTAATATATAACACTTAATTATTGTAATGTGCATTAATGTACATTCAAATAATTACCATGAAAATAAATATCAAACATCGATTCATATATTTTCATATACTGTATATTCAAATGTGACATCTGCGTTGCATATTATTGCGTTGCAAACATTAGAATTATGATTTGCATAAACTATTCAGTATATCAGCAATAAACATACCAGTTGCTCAGTTTTATCAGTTTGTAATTTTGATATTAAATATTTCATCTTCTGCATAGCATGTGTATATCTACATGTTTAGACTGGCCATAGTTGCTAAACTCTGGTTGGAATATGTATAGCATTTTCTAAGGTACTGTATAACTTGTATAATTGAGAAAGCATTCTGTCTTTCCACCAAAGATCTGTCCCAAGACACCAATGTGTAAAAGCTCTGAGCTATTATTCTGCAACAGATGGAGACATAGGCATTATTGCTAATGCTATGTGATGGCCATTATCCCTAGCACTTTCTTCAAAGATTGCCCTATCGATCAGAATCCTGTTTATTAAGGGAGGGGGGGTGTTGGGACTGAAAGTTGTTGCCAAGCAACAGGAAAGTAGATCAGGACAGAAGGGAGGGTATATAGTTGTCATTTGAAGAAAAGGATTGATCTTAGCTGATTGTAGTTCACTGATGTCAGCAGTGACGTCTCAGGAAAGGAAGAAAGCAAGAGGGGATAGGTATACATAGTGGGAACGTTCAGCCCTGGCTACTGTCCAAAGCTCTTCACACACTCAGCTGTCCACTGCAGACAGCAACAGTCTCTGTCTTTGACCGTGGGAGAAGGCAGAGGAGTGTGAAGGACACACAAACTCAGGTCTCTCATTTTACTCTGCATTCACAGCATCTATTTTCTGGTTTAGTCACCCTTTCCATTTTGTCCTTCATGTTTTTGCCTCCATTTATTAAAGGAATGTTCTGGGTTCAATAGATTAAAGGTGCAGTAGGAGATCTTGGAAAATCCTAACTTTAGCCTGATAGCACTGAAAACGAACGTCCCACCCTCCCTGCAATCGCGTCTAGAGCCACGCCCCCTGCAAGAATATACGCTCACAGACCAGAATAACAGAGACAACATTACTACAATAGTTACATCAGCGGTTCCCAATTCCAGTCCTCGCAAAGAAGCGAGTGTAAGAAGCATGTCAATCGGAACACAGTTCATGCACGTAGCTCACTTCTAACGAGCTGGTTATCTGAATCGGGTGTGTTAACTAAGAGAGACATGCAAAATATGCAGAGCGCGGGGGACTACATCATGTGTCATTCAGCGGTGAGAAAACTTTATAGTACAGTTAGTAAAAGTACAACAATACCAGGAAGGAAGATTGGGTTGTTGATGTTTGTCTGCCATTCTCGCTCTGTCTGCACAGCGTGCGTGAACGTGCCAATGACGTATCCTGTCTGCGCGAACAGGGTGCGCAGAGGTATGCTAATACATACGTTGACAGGCAAGTAGGAAAGACAATAAAAATGCTCTGACAGAGCGTTTTGATTGGACGAACATTTCTTGGTCCTACGCCTTCCACAGAATATATAAATACATATAAATACATTTAGACCACTTAACTTGATTGCTATCGGGATGTGAAGAGACTTTCAACCAGCATAACAAAAATGTTTCCGAAGACAATCACCTATTGCACCTTTAAGTTCAATGAACAGTATTTGTGGTTTGGGTCAATGACATGATGCTCTTTATTTAGGTACAAATTTAATCAACAATACATTAAACATGGATAAATCAAAAATTAAGATGATACAACTCCTGATAATGAATTTTAAGATGTCTCTTTAAAGACTAATATTCGTTAAATGAATGTCGTTTGATATAAACTTTTATTATTATTTCTTAAGGGAAAAAATAAACTAATATTTGAAAAACCAAAAACAAAGTACCAACATAAAATAGGAAATGATATCATAGAGAAGACCCCTGCATACCCTCATGACTGCGTGTGAAGGTCAAGTCTATTAATTTTTACACTGCAACGTTAGTTCAGAATGTAAAATGTCATGTTGAGCAACTCATGGTAGTAAATCTAAATCATGGTATTTGTAAAAGAAAACTTTTACTGTGATATATTTAAAATAAACCTTTTATTTAATATTTTAATTTTTGAATAATTACATTAATTTTAAAATTTAAAATTTTCTTGAAAAAGATAAAACTTTTTCAAAACTTGGCACATTTTTTTAACTGGGTCTTTAAAAAATATTTTTCTTTTTCTATATTGTGGACACTATTTGTCTTTGACCAATTTAATATTGACTACCAGCAAAAAACTTGCATTGAACCTGGAATATTCCTCAATCTCCTCCATAGCTGTCCATATTGTCTTTGCAGGTAAATAGATCCAATGCAGCCCATTCAAAGCTGCCCAATGCCTGAAGAACACACTGGAGTTCTAGGACTCCAAAAACCACCAGTCCCAGCCCTGCTTGGAAACCCTTGCAAAGTGCCCATATCCTCACACTGCCACATGGTCATGACTGGAAACCCACCACTGTTGGGACAGACCCCAGCACTGCAGACAAACCCAGCCATTCAGGAGAGAACCAGACCAGAATCCACTGCACAATCCACAAACTGCATCTGCATCAGTCGACCCAGGCCTACGGCACTGGGCACCAAGACGTCAATCAAAGTCTCCAGACCCACTGAGCCACCATTGCAGGTTAAAGCTTCAGGAATGCCCAACTTCCTGTCGCACTCCCCAACCGAGTCACCATTGCCTTATTACAGCCCCCAAAATCCACTGAGCCCCACTTCTCAACTTGGTTTCATCCCCCCAGCCATTCCTCCGACACTTCCAAGCCCTCCATCACAGCCCATCCGTGCTAATGCACACAATAACCTAATCGCCAGACCAATCCCCAACCCAAACCCCAGCCCCCCATCTAACCCCATTCCTCAACCAATTCCAAGTCCAGAAGCACATGTACCCAACACAGGAGACACTGCTGAGAAGAAGCTGAACAAGACCATCAGCAAAGAGGGGGATTACAGGTGAGACTTGTTATATACCTTGTCAGCTGTTGTACAACAGTTAGGTTTGGTACCTTGAATCTGGTTAAGCATCTATCCAAAAATGCTAATGTAAAAGTGCGACAGCATTGAGACTTTGCACTGTTTGCTTGTGCATTGGTGAGTATTTTTTTTTTAGTTGATCTTTCTGCACGTTGCGTTGTTATACCAGTAGGTGGCGACAATGACTGTCTTCATGATTTTTCATGAGAACAAAACAAGTTATTGTCTTTAGCCTTGTCCAAAATGGAACCCTAAGACTTTGTGGTCTTCCTCTAATTCCACAATTTAGAGACATAATGTTGCTTTGACTGTCATACCAATTTTATTACAGTTTTTGAGGATGCGAGCATGTCAGCAACACTTGATTCACCATTACATTCATTAAACTCTGAAGAACATTTAACAATATTTAGTAATATTTGTTCGAATGTTATGGACTCAGTGGCTCCATTGATATCTAGACCCATAAAACCAAACCCCCATCCATGGATTAATAATAGTAACATTCGCGCTCTTCGTCAGATCTGTAGGAGGGCAGAAAGAAAATGGAAAAAGGACAAGCTTCAGATTTCTTACGAGCTCTTAAAAGTCTCATTGGCCAACTGTCAGAAAGCCATAAGAGAAGCTAGGCATAAATATTTTTCAAATGTCATTGCCAAAAGCCAGCATAAACCTGCTGTTCTTTTTGCTACTATCAATGATGTTCTTAACCCTCCAAATCAGATCTTTACAGAGATATCCTCAGACCTACGTGAAAAATTCCTTGGTAACTTTGTTACTAATATAGCTAACTTATCAGGGACTTCACCTCCGGCTTGCACTTTTATTGAACCTCATATCTGTCGAGCTACCTGGAGTGAGTTTGAGCCTATGACCCTTTTCTCACTCTATAGATCATTTAAAGCCTTCTGCTTTCCTGCATGACACGATCCCTCCACATTTTTTTTAAACAGATTGTAAAAACGCTGGGATCTAGTTTGCTGTCTCTTATAAATAAATGCCTCAGCACTGGAACTGTACTAGATCAGTTAAAACATGCAACAGTCAGACCTCCGACTGAATTTAGATCCAGCTATATTGTCTAACTTTAGACCTATCTCAAATCTGCCTTTTATTGCAAAAAATTTTGAAAAAGTGCTCTCTACACAATTACATGACTTTTTGAGTACTAATTCTATTCTTAATACATTTCAGTCAGGCTTTAGAGTCCAGCATAATACCGAAACAGTTCTTCTTAAAGTATTAAATGATCTCTATCTATCGGTCGATTCTGGCGATTCTGTGATTCTCGTACTTCTTGATTTAACAGCAGCGTTTGACACTATTAATCACCCTATTCTTATTTTGGAACAGTGTATCGGCCTGCAAGAGCTTGTTTATCTTGTAAAGCACTTTGGGCAACTTAGTTGTATTTATACAGTGCTATATAAATAAAGAAACAAAGAAGAAAGGTATAGGTCTGCTGCGAAACTTGTCTCAGTCCATCAAGGGCGTAAATGTGGCCTCAAAGGGGTGCTTGTGAATGCCCTTTTGAAACATATGGGACACCCTGTGATCTTGTGAACTTAATGGACACGCATATGTCGTGGCCATTGTATGTCTGCAAGTCTGCAAAAATACTAACTCATTCTTGAATGAAAGAAGTGGCTGCCTTTTTGAGTGAATCATTGAATTATTCACACAACCAATTCGCTCTAAAACACTGATCATTCCGGAACAAAAAAGTGTCTGTCTTAATGAATTAGTCATTGAATTATTCATTCAACTGATTTATTAAAAATTAATTCTCATTCATTCATTCACTCTTGCAAGTGTGGTATTGATTTAATATTTCTCAGTCCCAGTGATATGATATGATTTGACTGCAGTCACTCAGTCATTGGGTTTCTGCTGGCTTTGCTTATATCCGCTGGCCAGAGGGGAGAGAATCTGTCGGTTTAAAGCAGCGTCCCATTAGCTGACTCAACATCTCAAATCTTAAATATGTGAGTTTACATTTGCTGATGAAAACTCGGAACAGGACAATCAGGTATTCGACACTTGGAGAAGCTTATTGGTCACTGCCATTGCCATGAAAGCCCACCCTAGTGACAGCCTCAGATTTCAAACTTTCTAGATGTGGTCAGAGGGTTGCTGGGGTCATTAACTCATCATGGAGTTGAGTTAGCACATGCTGAGAAATCAGCTGGTGGTATGGCAGCATAATAGACCTAAAGAACGCATACCAGCAGAGCTGAGATTTTCTCATCCCTTAAATCAGCATAATATCTCTCTCAGAGCCTGGTGACAGAATGGACATGGGAGTGTTGAGCTGGCAGCATTCCTAGACACACAAATGTGCTCCTGAATACTTTAGCCTGTCATCTTTGACAGCATAGACAGAACCCTTATAATGTGTAATGCTGTTTACTCATCGTGCATGTGCTCTAATTAGTTAAAAGCGTTCAGCATGTTTTGGAAGCTATTAAATACAGCAGGTGACATTTGTCCCAGGCTTTTTGATTTGAGCAATTTTGATGACTCATATTATCATGATGTAATGCAAAGGAGAATATGACCATGGATTTAAAACTACAGCCCTGATCCAAAACCTAGTGTAGCACCACATATATCCACCATAAATAAGAGTAACTGTGAGAGAAATGCCAATCATAAATTTTAGATGTTTAATAGCTGCCTATGTAGGGAGAATATAACAATTTATTTAAAAATTTACATTGTGCACAATATGCTTTATTCCTTTTAGAGTGCATATTGTCACATGGAATGTAGGCTCTGGTATACCACCAGATGACATCACTTCCTTGTTTGGACCCGGTGTTGAAAATGGGAGCACTGACATGGTCGTTGTCGGGTAAGAATGTGTTGCATTGTTCAGTTTTCTTTCATACCTTCCATTATTGTTCCTGAATTAATTAACCTTCCACTGCATTCTCTGTGTGCGTTTTCTCATTTCAATATCCTTTTTTGCCATCTTGTCCTGTTTGTCCTTGTTTTAATGGTGTTCTTTGTTTCCTCTGTCTTTCTTTTTTTCCTGTTTTTGTCCTTTTATCTCTTTTTAGACTGCAGGAAGTAAACTCTATGATAAACAAGCGGCTCAAAGATGCTCTCTTCACAGACCAGTGGAGTGAGCTCTGCATGGACACACTCAGTCGTTTTGGATACGTGTTGGTCAGTATGAAATCAAATGCATATCAGGCTTAAAGGGACAGTTCACCAAAGAAAAATAAAGGAAATGCTCTCGTCATTTACACACTTTCATGATGTTCTAAACATACAAGAAGATATTAATGGTCACCAAAACTGTTTGGTTTCCAGCATTCTTCAAAAAAAAAAAATCTGTATTTCACAGAAGAAATAAATTGTGTTGCTATGTGGTCATTAAAATGTTCTGATTGGTTGTTAGCTTGCTGCTATGCAGTTACTAGTGTGTTTTGTATGGTTATGAGAGTGTTGCTAGGAGGTTTCTGGGGTTTATCCACAAGGTGGCAACACTGCAAAGAAACAGATGAGATAGAACCACAACAAACTATTGGAGATGCAACAAAAATAGACACCCCCGCTGACAAGCCCTTATGTGAGGCAGTTAAGAGATACATACAACTCTAATTAACAAAAAAAAAAATCGCTTATAACTTCTGGAGAGAAATAGCGCAGACACTGGATGAAAGTTTCTAGCGTACATTAGGGATGTGCATCTCCATAACTGAGCCTGATGTGATACGCATCTAAATGCATAGCCAATGATACGATACATTAAAGGTACATATGAAGCAGCTACCGATCCGATGTGATATGATTCAGCCCTATTACGATGCAGTGCAATCAGATTTTGATTAGATTAATTTCAATACGATGCAATGGAAATAAAATGATGCTATGCAATTCAATATGGGACAGATAGTTTGCTTTTATTTCTTTGGTTCAGACAGACAGCAAATTATAAATTAACTTAAGTGCCTTCTGACTTCTAATGCCTCCGTAGTGATACGTCATATTCACATAGCAGCAGTGGTGATGAGAGAACGCGCTTGAGAAACAGTTTAGAGAGGAGAAATCAATCTACATATAAAATATTGCCACAAATTATTGGTCCCTTTTTAAATAATAAAAGTATAATGCATCTACTAGTAATTATATAAAAAATGTGTTTGTACTCGTTTAAACTAGAGTTATGTGTATCTCAGAGGAATAGTTCACCCAAAAATGAAAATGTACTAATGCTTCAGGCCATCCAAGATGTAGATCTACACCTACATCTACAGATTTATCTAGTTACCAAGATTTGGAGAAATTTAGTATTACATCACTTGCTCACCAATGGATCCTCTGCAGTGAATGGATGCTGTCAGAATGAGAGTCCAAACAGCTGATAAAAACATCACAATAATCCACAACAGTCTATCAATTAACATCTTGTGAAGCGAAAAACTGCATGTTTGTAAGAAACAAATCCATCATTAAGATGTTTTAAACTTCAAACCATTGCTTTCAACCAAAATATGAGTCCTCTATCCATATTATTGCTTTCTCCAGTGAAAAAGCCATCTCATCTGAATCAGCAGAGAAATATGTGCAGATCAAGCAATATTTATAAGCAAAAAGAAGGACAACAGTGGAAGGACTTTTTCATTTTTTTCACTTATTATGGATTATGAACAGCTTTTCACTTCAACTTTTTGGACTCTCATTCTGACGGCACCCATTCACTGCAGAGGATCCACTGGTGAGCAAATGATGTAATGCTACATTTCTCCAAATCTGAAGAAACAAACTCATTCATCTACATCTTGGATGGCCTGAGGGTGAGTCAATTTTAATTTCTGGGTGAACTATTCCTTTAACCGCCTTTCCTACATGAGTCAACCTGAGCATCTGTTGTTGCATCTCTAGGAGTTGTTTGTTGTTCTGTTTCAGTTTCTGTCTTAAAAACTAAAATCTTTTATGTCAGAAACAGATGGTGGCAGAGTTGCCACTTTGTGGACAAACTATAGTACACTTGTAATATGCTGATGACAAAATTTACATCACATGCACTGTTATCAAACCCTAGCATACACATAAAAACTGAGGTATACTTTTGGACTTGGTTTGTTTAAATCTTAATAATGATGTATGCCTTACTGAACCACACTAATGAGGAGTTCAACTTGAAATGTATTTATTTCCCTCTAGGTGGCATCTCAGAGGATGCAGGGAGTTTTCTTACTGGTGTTTTCCAAATTCTGCCACCTTCCCTTTCTCAGAGGAGTACAAACCCAAAGCACACGCACTGGGTTGGGAGGCTACTGGGTGAGTCAAACGAGCAAAGACCTCTGGAAAAGAGTGTCTAATTTCTAAACCCTTATGTGATCAGAGATTGTGCTGCATTAGCTCTTTAATGTTGAACATCAAATAGCTGCATAATGTCACGACTCCCGCCGTGTGATGTCTTTGATGATTACAGGAAAAGCAGAGTCAAAGGGAGAGCGTGGAAATGAGACTGCGAGCGTGTTTTTGTGTATGTGACAGTGAGCGTGTGTGTGTGTGTGTGTGTGTGACCCTTTGTGTGTTGTTGTCAGCATGGCTGCAGTCTCCTTTGAGTAGGGCACAGTAGGACACGCAGCAGCTCTGTTTCTGATCTGTGTTCCAGTGCACAAACACACACACACATCAGGTTCATCTCTGTTTGATCAAATGCAGACTGAACACACACACAGCAGCTCTCAGTTCTCCCCAGCGTGTTACCCAGAAAGACAGAGCACAACCCGTGGGAACTGCAGCACCAGTGCTGTTAATAAACTGCAAGTCTCTGCATAGCCCATTTCACCCTTGACTGCACAGTACACCTGTCCTTCCCAGCACAGCGTATAAAGGGATAGTTCACTCACAAATGAAAATCAGTCATTATTCGGTCATTTATTCATCCTTATGTTGTTCCAACAATAGTTCAGAGTGGAAATGTCTGTCAAGCTCTAAAACATAGACATAGGCAGATTCATTCTGGTGACTTAAATCTGTTTACTGAAAATATTCATTCAGCGATTCATTCAGTAACTCTTTATGCAGGTTAAATTGTTACCCAGTAGGTGGCGACAAGCAAGCGTAATGAGTGAGTCATTGAATTATTTACTCAACAAGTAACAGAATCTTTCTTGAGTGAAATGAGTTTAATTATCTTTTATTAAAATGTACATGTCTAAAAGTATCCAGAAAATAAGTTTAAGCATCGTCAGTATTTTTTTTAATTTTTTTTATTTTTTTGATCACTATTTTTTTCTTTCTTCTTTTTTTACAACAAAGCTATAATTTTTCCTTTCTTAAACTGTTTGGCATGACTTTTATCAAGCTGCTATAGAAAAAAGACAACAATAATAGCTTCATAAAAACATGAGGTATTAGGTGTTAAACAATACAAAGTCTTTACATTATTTTAAATGTAAGACTGAATCACATGCAAAATTAAATGAACAATATGTCCCCCCTCGCTCAGTGTAATAACTAGTAATATGTGACCCTGGACCACAAAACCAGTCTTAAGTGTCAACTTTTTGAAATTGAGATTTATACATCATATGAAAGCTGAATAAATAAGCTTTCCATTGATGTATGGTTTGTTAGGATCAGACAATATTTGGCTGAGATACAACTATTTGAAAATCTGGAATCTGAGGGTACAGAAAAATCAAAATATTGAGAAAATTGCCTTTAAAGTTGTCCAAATGAAGTTCTTAGCAATGCATATTACTAATCAAAAATGAAGTTTTTATACATTTACGGTAAAAAATTTACAAAATATCTTCATGGAACGTGATCTTTACTTAATATCCTAATGATTTTTGGCATAAAAGAAAAATCGATCATTTTGACCCATACAATTTATTTTTGGCTATTGCTACAAATATACCCAATATACAGCGACTTAAGACTGGTTTTGTGGTCCAGGGTCACATATTAATTATTATTTTGAATTAGTTTTTTTTTTTTTTTTTCAGTTTTCATTTTAGTTTAAGTTTTAGTAATTTTGTTGTGCTTTTGTCATTTTTATTTTTATACTTTTTAAATAGCTTTAATTTTATTTAATTTAAGTCTGTTTTAGTAATTGTAATCAAATTTAGTAATTATTTAAACTTATTTCTTTCAGTTCAATTTTTGTTTCATCTAATATTTATTTCATTTCATATTTTATTTAAATTTTTCAGCTTCATTTCAATTTATTTTAATTGCTTTATGAATTGTTTTAATAGATTATTAGTTAACAATAACAACACTGTCAGTCAGTCAAGTGTTGACCCTTGTTCGCAAACAAGATTCATCCCAGTTCATTCTCTTCATTCATGAATGAGATGTTTGGTTCAGACTCGAATAACCGAGTCATTCTCAAGGCTGTGTGTTCATTCAACCAATTATAACCTTTCCGATCAATTGAATGTTTGTTCGTTATTGGAGTTTAACAGCTGTGGTCACTATAAACTGTTATGGAAAAGAACAGCATGAAGATTAAAAATGAAAAATTTTCCTTTTGATTCCATGGAAAAAATAACAGCTTAATAGTTTGGAACAACATAAGGGTGAGTAAAAAATGTCTATAATAATGTTTTTTCTTTCACAATTAAGACAGGCACTTAAAAAACACCTTACTATGGAGTTGAGAGCTGCTGTATTAATTAATGTCTTCCCATTATCCTCTGGCTTTATATGTTTGTCTCAGGGGAATAAAGGGGGCGTAAGTGCACGCATGATGGTTTTTGGACACCCTGTGTGCTTCCTCAACTGCCACCTGCCGGCTCACATGCGTAATCTGGAGCAGCGGATGGAGGACTTTGAAAGCATCCTACAGCAGCAGCAGTTTGAGGGCGGCACGGCTGTGGGTGTGCTGGATCACGAGTGGGTACCTGGGGAAAAAATACAACATATCTTTGATGCCTAGGCTTACTTATGTATTAATAAAGCTACACTATGTAACATATGGCAGTTTTTAAAACATGAATCTGCAAGAATGTTGCAGAATAACATTGTTTTGGTTGTGCTTAAGCTCTGCTTCTCTGCAAATGATATATTCTGACATGAAGTGTATATAGTTTCCCTCCGAAATCCTCCACAACAGCACTAAAATATAAAGCATTAATAAATCAAGATGCCTTTTTTGACATCGTTTTGTTTTTAAGCAAAAAAAAAATACATAGTGTAGCTTTAAATCTTTCACATAAAATGCAGTCAGCCAGTTATCCTTGCAAAATGTTGCATATTTTGTTGGTTTTTACAAACTGAGGCATTTAAACTAATGTTCTTTTAATACAGCCTTTTAATGTGTATTTGAGCAGTTTGAGCATTAATCTGAGTATCTTTTTACAAATGTACTTTGTACAGATTACACTTTGTACTTTGTCCTGTCGAGTTCACTGGAAATTATTGCATTCTCCACAGTGTGGTGTTCTGGTTTGGTGATCTGAACTTCCGAATCGAAGGTTATGATATTCACGTGGTGAAAAGTGCAATTGAGAATGACAAACTGCCTCTCCTGTGGGAGAAAGATCAGGTAAAAGAGCTATAATGTCACCGGTTGCTTGGAGACAATCATAGCCCTTGTGAAAAAGAAGTGCACTTAAAGAAGTGTATTAAATGTGCACTTGTAATCTTTGAAGTATATAAAAAACTGTATTTGCTGATAATATAATATTAAGGAAAAAATTACACTTTTTAAAAGGCACTTTGTAAAAATGTTAAAGTTTTACCTTGAAGTACAATTTTAAGTTTATTTCAGTAGTCTTTTGCCAGCAAGTACAAGTACACTTATTTTGATGTTCTGGCTAAAGCACATAGTACATGGTTATATTTTTAATTGTAGTATGTTATATGATATTTAATCAAATTTATTTTTTGATATATTAATATATTTTAAATGCACTAAATTGCCACATCATTGCAAATGAGTAATTACAAATCAGTTTAAATACATGACATACAAGTTTAATAGAAATTACATTTATTTTAGTATATTTTTAGTATGTTCTATATTTAATTTATAAATGCTTGTCATTACATTCAGAAGTACACTTTAACTATTTTTTTTTAAAGACAATAGAAGTTACATATAAAGATGTACTGAAGTCCTACTAAGTAGAGCAAAAACACAGTTCAGCTAATTGCTTTTAATATACATTTAAACTATAATACATTTTTATTAACGCTAAAAACTTTGTTTGCACTTAACTATATATTTTTAAAAAGTATATTATTTCCATAAGTTCTCTTTTTAAATGTTTGCTAAAGTGTGCTTCTTTTACACAAGGGAGGCCTTGTTCCAAATGCTGAAATTTTCACGGATGTGGCTATATAGTGCTCAAGAACACCCTTTTGAATCATAAAATGAATGTAGAACGAGGCCTCAGGTCCACATCAAGTGTGCCATTTGGAACGGGGCCATAAAGGAAACTGATTGCACAGGTGCATGTGATTTCAAGGGTATGTGCAGCTCTAACTGTTGAAGCAGTGTTGAACATATCAGATAAGCTCAGAAAATTGTCTTTGTCTCAATCACATAACACCAGATGTCTCTATACAGCAATGTTTTTTTCAATGTGTTACCACTAGAGGTCAGTGTACTCATCTATAAACAAAGCAACCTGGTCAGTGTTACCAATTTAGTAATTTTGTTGTTAAATTTAGCAACTTTTCAGACTACCCTAGCAACATTTTCTTCCAAAAGCACCTAGCAACAAATTTAGCTATTTTTAACATTTATTTGGTAACTATAAGCAACTTTTGACAAGTGATTGAAACGATGAAAAGGCACACATTCTCCATCTAAATTACACAAAAAGAGGAAACCAAAGATGCCTAGCAGTACACACATCACATGAATTAAGCTGCTATTTGGAAATGTTCAATTTAATAATAATAATAATTGAATAATTGTTCATTTATGATGCACTTTGTTAGTAGCTTGTACCTGTGATTGTTGATCAGTTAGTACATGTTAGAAAAATATCTAGAAAAATGAAAAAAAGTACTAGTAATTTTCCAGGACATATCTTTTATCCATTATCCGTTGTAACCCTGTAACCCGAAAACACAAAATTCAATGTGTAAATTTAAAATGCAGGTAAAAACCTGTGAAAACTGAAAAATCAATATGGAAAATTTCTTCATATTCTGCCCTATTTTTAAAGACTCTTTTTTAGAGTGTAGCATACTAACTACTAATGCACTTCTTAAAACTATAATTGTTGAGAATGTATAGTTTACTAGCTAATAAAAAATGTGTAATTTTCAATGATTCAATGTTGTATTTAAAATATAGTTATTTATATTTTAATACTATATTATGCATTTATATTATTTTACAAGCAAATCTAAATGAACATATTTAAATATATTTGTTGCTGAGTTTTGATGCAGTGACGCAATTTTCCGTTGTGATTACATGATGACGTCATTGCGCAATGACATTGCAACGTCATTTAGCAACAAACTGACCTTCGTTTAGCAACTTCTCCTGAAAATTAGTTGGCAGCACTGAACCTGATTCAGGTCTTCAATGCATGTGTTCTGATGTCTGCTAGATTGGGTTGTTGTTAAAAAGATAAAGTGAAAGAACACTTCGTTTTGTCTTTGTCACAGCTCAACATGGCAAAAAAAAGCGAATCCGTTTTGGAGGGGTTTATAGAAGGACCCCTCAATTTCCCGCCAACTTACAAGTTTGATGTGGGGACACACACTTATGACACGAGGTCTGTTATGCTTTTTCACATGAGTCTTTCTGTTTCTCTGGACTCTCGTTTAAACCCAGCTTCCTTTCCTAGTGCAAAAAAGAGAAAGCCTGCATGGACAGATCGCATCTTGTGGCGTCTGCGCAGGACTGGCTCCCCCGTACCATCCCATAATTCTGCACTACAGCGGGGTTTGACCTCATGGCTGGGCGGCACCACCAGAGTTTCCCAGCACTTCTACCGCAGTCATATGGGCTTCACTATTAGTGATCACAAGCCGGTGTCCGCCCTCTTCTCTTTGCAAGTGAGTCTAAAAATGGCGGGAAAGACACTGGATAGTCTGTGACCAGCGCTGTATGTTTTTCAGGCCTGTCATGTGAGGTATCTGTTATTGTGACACTTCGACATTTACGAGTTAAAAAAGTTCCTGGTGGCCTCAGACAAACTGCTAATAAAAGTTACCTCTGTAAGACCGTAAATGTTATTAATTATGTCTAAATGACATAAATATTTGTTTAATTTTTTATATTCATAATACCTACAGTTGATTCTATGTTCCTCTGTCCTGCTCAGTTTCCCTTTAAAGTGAATTTACCATTAGTGACACTGGAAGTGGAGAAGGAATGGACCAAGTTCTCTGATGCTACAGTTAAACTCACGATGGCACACGGCTTTCAGAGGAGTTCATGGGACTGGGTAGGACTGTACAAGGTAATACATGAAAAAACATTTTTACATAAAACTACTTTCAGCATTCATTTCATTTCAGCTCAGCCTGTCCACAACTGACTTTTTTTCACAAATTACACACATTATATTAATATAATAATTAATCATAGTGGTGTTATAATAGGTGTAATTAACTTTGTTAATCTTATTAAAAGTAAAGAGTGCCATGTATGCTCCACTTTCTCAACAATAATAATTTTTTAGACATTTTTCCCCAGACACTCTCCCTTCCTACTATTGGTCAGTGAATAGATAGTCCCGCCCCCAAACTCACGCAGTTGGTTGAGCCAGTGTTGCTATGTTGGGTCAGGGAAATTAAACAAACGGAGTGAAAGAACCACAGAAGCACAGCCTTTTCTTTTCAAGGAAATTAACCTATACATTACTTATAGTTATATTTCATATTTTCATCATAGAAAAAATACATGCTTAACAGCACAATAAATCCACAAAATAAATCATAAATTATTTTGATGAATGTGAAGTGCCCATAGTGTAATTATTATGAAAGCTTGTTTCCACCACGGGATAAATAATAATAATAATAATAAAGGTATTTGTAATCTTTTCACAGTTCAGAGATTATATCTCACAATTCTAACTTGTTTCAGTATTGCGAGATATAAACTCACAATTTTTGTTTTTAGAATTTTTGCCTTGTTTTCCAGTAAAAATATATGAACATTCTTGAATCTTGATATATTTACTTGAGAAGCAAAATTACTTAAAATATTAGTCTTGTTTCCTTTAAAAAAAAATTATTTTTATTTTTATTTTATTTATTTTATTTATTTATTTATTTATTTTTCTTTTTGGTTAAAACAAGATAAAATATCTGCCAATGGGGCAAGAAAGATAATCTTGTTTTGTCTTGCCTCACTGGCAGGTTTTTTTTGTTTGTTTGTTTTAAGTAAAAAAAAACAAAAAACATTTTGATAATTAATAAAGTAAATGCAACCTGATTCAAGAATGTTTAGATATTTATACTAGAAAACGACAAAAATTAAGTAAGAAAAGCATTTTTTTGTAGTGGATCTCATAATTGTGATTTGTTTTTTCTTCTCAGAATTCTGAGTTTACATCTTAGTTTAGTTAGTTTATAGTTTGAATTGTCTGAGTTGTGAGATAGAATTTTATATACCATAGTGGGAACGTTTCCATAAATTATACTGTCTTCTAGACTAATTTTGAGGAACAGTAGTTACAATTTAGAAACAATTTAGTCAACACTTAGCTTATACAAAACAACATATCAAACAATAAACAAAAAGACCTTTGTACTAAAAAGAGATGTGGATATTAAATGAAAACTATGCAATGAGTTATGTTTATCTGACACTTAACTGTGTGAACTGACCAGTTGCATTATGCTTGCTTTCACTTTCATTTACATTTAAGAGAACTGCTGATAGATTATTATTGGCAGTGTATGAGTACAAAAGTCACTGTGACCAGGATGTACTTGTTTGTTATCTATACAGAAATATTAATGTGATGTATATTCACATCCTATGATACACTGCAGATATTTGACTCTTTTGATTTCATTTATATTGTTTTTCATTTATATTTCAAAACATTTTTGTTTGTCTGCTGTCTGTGATTTAATGAGCAATTTTCAGTCTCTTATTAAATTCCTTCAAATGTTAATTAAAAAACACCTCCAGCCTCATATCAAATCTGCATCTTTAATTAAATTATTTATAAACTCATTTTACTTTGTTTTAGGTGGGATTTAAGCACCACAAGGATTACGCTGCATATGTATGGGCCAAATCTGAGCATTCAACGCAGGTAGGACGTGGCATTTGTTAGTCGTGTGCGTAAGATGTGATGAGATCTTAAAGATACTAGCAACCTGACCCTGAACTTTACGTCTCTCTGTGTGCACTGGACAATGCTTTAATCCCAAAATCAAATCATTCCTGGATAATCTTGGATTGAAAGCTTTAAGATTAGAGAATTACCGAAGAGTATTAATACTAATAAAGAAGATTTATTGAGTAACCAGTGCTGACTATCATTATCCTTAATTTGTTGTTTTATTCATGACCTTCAGGTGACGTTTTCTGAGGAGGATCTGCCAAGAGACCCGGGAGAATATATTCTGGGATATTACAGTAACAACACCAACAGCATCGTAGGAGTGACAGAACCATTTCAGGTTCACTGCTCTCACACAGCTACATTCTGATTCATATCAAATGCTAATATTAGTTTTGTTTGCACGTGCAGCTCTGTAGCTCAGAACGTGTTTTAGGGCATGATGATTAGGTCATTGTGCTCTGGCATTGCCCTTGTCAACATTTGAAGTATTGATTGCAGTCTGATTTGTATTTGAGGCTGGACATTCACAAATTACAAACATAAAGACTCTGTTTTGTCATTTGAATATCAAACTAGATGTTAGATGCCACACAACAGAAATAAGACACAAAGTACTGCGGTTTGAAGTACAATGTTCTGCCTTTTCAAAGAGGTTTTAGCAGTAGAACTGGTATTAGAATGAAACCAAAACCACTGTGGTCACATTCAACATTCCATACCTCATATTCAACATCCCATATATAAGATAAGTGTTGCAGAGCTTCTTCTGGTCAGAAAAATACCCTTTTAGACAGAAAGAGACTGACTGGCATGTAACTGACAACATTTTGTTTTGTTTTACATAAGGGCTGTTAAATCAGAAATAAATGATACCACAATAATAGACTCGCAAACCTCAACTAACACAAAAACCTTATACAGAAAACTCAGAAATTAACTTAAAATATGTAGACTTCCCAAAAGTACTAAGCGCTTATTATTTCACAGACAGAAAACTTAAGAAAAGAGTTTACTTGCTATATCCAAGATTTGATTACATAATCATCAAGACTCACCCAAACATGTATGAATTTCTTTCTTCTGTGGAACCCCAGAAAAGACAGTGCTGGTGTTTATTTCTTAATTCATTTGAATGAATGGGGACTGAAGCTTTCGAGGAGAAAAAAGCACTTTAAAATTTCATAGACTAGTTTTTTCTAACACCGTGTCTACACCGGATGCGAGCGGTGCGGCGCAACATAATACTATAGAACTCATTATAATCAGTGATGCTGTATACGCTGGATGTGGCACAGCGCAACACAACAAATCCCCAACAGTAAACTGCTGCCGTGTTCCATTTATGACATGCTGACACAAATTTCAAATGATTTTCAGTGGTCGCTTTTTCGCGTCCAGTGTAGACAGACTTTAGCTGTTGCGGCATGGCACGACACGACAACTGTTGCGTCCGGTGTAGACATGGTGTAAGTCTTCTGAAGTAATATGAACAAGTGTTGTAGTTGACACCAGCTCATCTGAGTAAAAGAGGAGATAGAGGCCGGAAGACCAGAAGAGGGATTAGTCTAAGTCTAGACTGAGACCAGAAGAGGGCTGAGTTCCGTTTCAAGACCAAGACCAGAAGAAGGTTTAATTTCAATCAAGACTAAGACCAGAAGAGAGATGAGTCTGAGTCTAGACTGAGACCAGAAGAAGGTAGAATTTGATCTCAAGACTGAGACCAGAAGAGGGTTGAGTTTGGTCTCAAGACTGAGACCAGAAGAGGGTCGACTCTGAGTCATGACTGAGACCAGAAGAGAGATGAGTCTGAGTCTAGACTGAGACCAGAAGAAGGTTGAGTTTGGTCTCAAGACTGAGACCAGAAGAGGGATGAGTCTGAGTCAAGACTGAGACCAGGAGAGTGTTGAATCTGAGTCAAGACTGCGACCACAAGAGGTCTTAGTTTGAGTCGAGACTGAGATCAGAAGAGAGATGAGTCTGAGTCTAAACTGAGACCAGAAGAAGGTTGAGTTTGGTCTCAAGACTGAGACCAGAAGAGGGATAAGTATGAATCAAGTCTGAGTCAAGACTGAGACCAGGAGAGTGCAGAGTCTGAGTCAAGACTGTGACCACAAGAGGTCGAAGTTTGAATCGAGACCAAGACCAGAAGAGAGATGAGTCTGAATCTAAACTGAGACCAGAAGAGAGATGAGTCTGAATCTAGACTGAGACCAGAAGAGGGTTGAGTCTGAGTCAAGACTGAGACCAGAAGAGAAATGAGTCTGAGTCTAAACTCAGACCAGAAGAAGGTTGAGTCTGAGTCAAGACGGAGACTGAGACCAGACCAGAGTCGAGTTTGAGTCAAGACTGAGACCAGAAAAGGATTGAGTCTGAGTCAAGACTGACACCAGAAGAGGGTTGAGTCTGAGACTTGAATGAGACCAGAAGAGGGTCAAGCTTGGGTCAAGACTGAGACCAGAAGATAGATGAGTCTAGACTGAAACCAGAAGAAGGCTGAGTTCGGTCTCGGGACTGAGACCAGAAGAGGGTTGACTTAAAATCAAGACAGAATCCACTTGGTCTGAAGTCCATGACAGGGTCAACATGAAACATGAAAAAATGGTCTTGGTTTTGTCATGTATTTGGGAACTTGTGGACTCAGACTCAGACCCATTTTTAGTAAATTCTGACTTTTTGGCATCTGTTCATCTACATGTTTACCTAAAGCGATTTACATTGCATTCAAAATACAATTTTTTTTTTTTTTTTTTTTTTTTTTACCAGTTCTTGCTTACCCTGTGAATCAAACCCATGACCTTGGCGTTGCTCGTGCCGTGGTCTACTGTTTAAGGCCTTGTACATAAAACCACTATATCCTTGCGAGACTTACAGCACACAAGTCATATGGACCACTTTTATAATTCTTTATGGTTCTTTTGTGACATTTTTAAATCTTAAAAATTGGTACTAAAGACAATTATAATGTTATAAAAGATTTTTGTTTTAAAAAAATGCTGCTCTTTTGAACTTTCTATTCATCAAAGAATCCTGAAAAAATGTTCACAGTTTTCACATTTTCAACACTGATAATAATAATAATAATAATAATAATAATATATATATATATATATATATATATATATTAATACATACAGTGGGGCAAAAAAGTATTTAGTCAGCCACCAATTGTGCAAGTTCTCCCACTTAAAAAGATGAGAGAGGCCTGTAATTTTCATCATAGGTATACCTCAACTATGAGAGACAAAATGAGGAAAAAAAATCCAGAAAATCACATTGTAGGATTTTTAAAGAATTTATTGGTAAATTCCTCGGTAAAATAAGTATTTGGTCACCTACAAACAAGCAAGATTTCTGGCTCTCACAGACCTGTAACTTCTTCTTTAAGAGGCTCCTCTGTCCTCCACTCGTTACCTGTATTAATGGCATCTGTTTGAACTGTTTGATCAGTATAAAAGACACCTGTCCACAACCTCAAAAAACTCCAAACTCCACCATGGCCAAGACCAAAGAGCTGTCAAAGGACAACAGAAACAAAATTGTAGACCTGCACCAGGCTGAGAAGACTGAATCTGCAATAGGTAAGCAGCTTGGTGTGAAGAAATCAACTGTGGGAGCAATTATTAGAAAATGGAAGACATACAAGACCACTGATAATCTCCCTCGATCTGGGGCTCCACGCAAGATCTCACCCCGTGGGGTCAAAATGATCACAAGAACTGTGAGCAAAAATCCCAGAACCACACGGGGGGACCTAGTGAATGACCTGCAGAGAGCTGGGACCAAAGTAACAAAGGCTACCATCAGTAACACACTGCGCCGCCAGGGACTCAAATCCTGCAGTGCCAGACGTGTCCCCCTGCTTAAGCCAGTACATGTCCGGGCCCGACTGAAGTTTTCTAGAGAGCATTTGGATGATCCAGAAGAGGATTGGGAGAATGATGAAACAAAAATAGAACTTTTTGGTAAAAACTCAACTTTTCGTGTTTGGAGGAGAAAGAATGCTGAGTTGCATCCAAAGAACACCATACCTACTGTGAAGCATGGGGGTGGAAACATCATGCTTTGGGACTGTTTTTCTGCAAAGGGACCAGGACGACTGATCCGTGTAAACGAAAGAATGAATGGGGCCATGTATCGTGAGATTTTGAGTGAAAACCTCCTTCCATCAGCAAGGGCATTGAAGATGAAACGTGGCTGGGTCTTTCAGCATGACAATGATCCCAAACACACGACCCGGGCAACGAAGGAGTGGCTTCGTAAGAAGCATTTCAAGGTCCTGGAGTGGTCTAGCCAGTCTCCAGATCTCAACCCCATCGAAAATCTTTGGAGGGAGTTGAAAGTCCGTGTTGCCCAGCGACAGCCCGAAAACATTACTGCTCTAGACGAGATCTGCATGGAGGAATGGGCCAAAATACCAGCAACATGTGTGAAAACCTTGTGAAGACTTACAGAAAACGTTTGACCTCTGTCATTGCCAACAAAGGGTATATAACAAAGTATTGAGATGAAATTTTGTTATTGACCAAATACTTATTTTCCACCATAATTTGCAAATAAATTCTTTAAAAATCTTACAATGTGATTTTCTGGATTTTTTTTTCTCATTTTGTCTCTCATAGTTGAGGTATACCTATGATGAAAATTACAGGCCTCTCTCATCTTTTTAAGTGGGAGAACTTGCACAATTGGTGGCTGACTAAATACTTTTTTGCCCCACTGTGTATATATATATATATATATATATTTCTTTTTAATTTCATCATCTTTGTTTCTCCTCATAGGTGCAGCTGCCCATGTCCACACCACCTGCACCAGCATGTCGTTCGCGCTCTGACAGTTCTGACGTCAGCTCTGAAGATGACAGTACACTGGTGTTGTTGGCCCCCTGCTCTCGTAGCCCCAGCCCTGGAAACCACAGCAGCAAACGGCATCACCAGAAGCGCCAGCGCAGCCGCAGCCCTGCCGTGCCGGCACTCTCCGGGACGCCTCTTCCCTCCCTGCAGTCTCTCAGCCTGTGCCCGCGTTCCCGCGACGGCCCCGCGCGGAGCTCCTCCCCGCGCCCTTCAGCCAATGCCAAGAAAGAGCGTCTGGTTTCTCCAGACACATTGACCTCGCCCTCCCTGAGTCCTCTCAGTCCACGGAGCCCTGTTTCCCCTGTCAGTGCTCCGGAGGCTCTGATAGCAGCCATTTTAGGAGAGCCCCGGCCTCCTCAGATAGGAAAAGCAGGCGATGTGATTCTCTGACCAATCCCCCCCTTTCCAATCCATTAATTTCTAGACTTTAGCAGATATCGTAATGCAACTACTTGAGAGAAACGACCTGTTTCATGTCGTCCTCTGGCACCTTTCAGACCTACAGCTGTTTGTGCTCTCATGCCTTCTTGTGCTTAATCGCTTCACAAACTCTTTCTCAGTTCTCAGTGGCTTTGCCAATAGAGATTCAATTGGTCTATCCATTTTGTGTTATTTATTAATGATAGATTGTAAATGGTGACAGTACAACAGTGCACATCAGTCTTATAGTGCAGGACAACCTGACCCAAGGTAAAACTGTCCTTTTATCGTAGAATCAAAGCAAACAGTGGTGTCAGCATTCATCTCAGCCTTTACTCTTAACTAGTCATTGACCAGGCTTTAATGGCCGATGTCAAGAGATTTGTCGGCCGATGTCAAGAGGTTTATTGTGGAAAATTATACGACATTATACTTAAAGTACTGTACTTTGTTATCTAAAAGAAAATTATAGGATGTTTTTTCCTTTCCTTTTTGAAGTTGATAATACTATTTATTGATTTAACTATGGTTACTTGTATTTAATTATTTGAATTTAGAAAGCTACCAGTTGAGAACCACTGATCTAGAGTTGATAGATTGTAAATATACAGTAGGGTCTAAAGTCTGAGACCACATTGAAAATCTGGATTCAAACTTAAAACTGGAAATATATAAAATATATAATATATAAAATAAGAAAACAGAAGCACTTTTACTGGTGGACTCCACTGAGTCTGTATTTATATGCATGTAGATATAGGCTACACTACCATTCAAAAGTTTGGGGTTAGTAAGATTATTTGTTGTTGTTTTCAAAAGAAATTAATACTTTTATTTAGCAAGGATGCGTTAAATTAATGAAAGCGATACTAAAGACAATTATAATGTTACAATAGATTTCTGTTTAAAAAAATGCTGCTCTTTTGAACTTTCTATTCATCAAAGAATCCTGAAAAAAAATGTTCACAGTTTTCACATTTTCAACACTGATAATAATCAGAAATGTTTCTTATGCAACAAATAATCTGAAGGATCATGTGACGCTGAAAACTGGCCACAAACTTTTGAATGGTCAGTTTATGGGACAAAAGACTCCAATGTTTAACAAATATAGTTTGCTAGTCAAACCTTAGCCTGTTTACTGACAGCAAATAATACACAAAAAGTAAGATGTACATGATTTTATAGGAAAATATATTTTAAAGAGTATTTACTCTAAAATCACTAAAATTAAAAACAAATTGACAAGATAAAACATTTCAGAATCCATTCAGCACAGGTAACTAGTCACAGATAATTCAAGAAGGTCAAATGTCATCCGATTAATTGGTCTATCTCTGCTGTTAACAACTGATGTCATAATAAATAGGTTTAGCAGTATATGAGTACACATATGCCAGGTTTGGCACATACTATAAGACCATCATCCCAGATTTAGAAGTTACTCATTAACACCCATCATGCTTTGCTTAGGTTTTGTCAAACCAACAACCTCTCCCGAAACAGAGCAAACCTTTGACAGGAGCGACTGACTGAAGACAACCAATCAGATCAGCTCTGCTCATAGAATTTTGTGGCATTATTTGATTTATTAGACCTGAGGGAAGCTTGTGTTTGTGTGTGTGTGTGTGTGTGTGTGTGTGTGTAAACACGTATCGACTGCAAAAATAAACATCTAAAAGACATGTAGGGTGAGTTTAGCAAAAGTCGGACAAATAAATGTCAGGACTGATTGCCCTTTAAATAACAGAAGACAATAAAATGTAACTAAGACTGACAGTATATAGATGTCATATCATCAGCATATAATTGCAAAAATCTCTCACCTTCTGTATTCTCTCATCAGGTTTTCAACAGTACAGATCATCTGTAAAGGGGCAGAACTGTAATTTTACTGTCCTCATGGTTTTTTTTTATATTTTTGTCTTAAATCATTTGGCTGGAAAAGAGTTTGTCTATAATCATTGAATTATCTACTCATATTGTATTGTTTTTTTTAATTAATTCAAAGTCAGATGTTTTCCTGTGGCGTGGTTGTCCTCATCTTGAACTGTGAAGTACAGAAATATGTCAAAATGAACAAAGAGGACACAATGCTACCCTAAAAATAAAAAAGAAACCAAATTTTCACCCATTTTTGAGTTCTGTTGAGTGACTCACAAAGTCTGTTTTTTTTTAATAATGGTATGTCTCTCAAGAAACTTTGAAAATGTTGCTAATCAGGATCATTATCATGCTTATAGGTTTAGATGAGGGAGAGTTTTAAAAAAAAAATTATTGAATTTTCAGATTGATTTTTCTCTGAACACTCCGTTAATAATACATTAGTCTGTTATGAGATCTAAGCTCTTAGTCAGAGTTTGGAATGAGACTTTGGAAACTCTTCCAGACCTGGAGGCAATTAGACCGATTGTGAAAGCAGTGTGATCCTTTCGGAAGTTCAAAAGCCAGAACCAGAGAGCAAAAGAGTTTGGTAATATATTGTGAGGTGTTTGACTCCTTCATAATTGACAGCAAACATTGCGCAAGTGAAGTTCATTTCGAAAGCATCTCCCTCAAGCAAAAACCGTCACCTGGCTGCAATGTGATCATACATAAGAGTCATATATCCAAAACCTTGCCATGTGCAAGTTCATGTCATTCCTGTAAATAAGTACACAAAATTTAAACACCCTGCATTCATTCAGAGAAAGATTTGATAAAGGGACAAAAACAATCATTGTTTTGTCTGGCAGAATGTCTGATATATTCCTTTAATGTAAAACTTTATACTTAGAAGAAAAGTAATTTTCAGATCTTAGTGCCAGGCCTGCACAAAACTCATCTGCATTAAGTTTCTATGGTTATCTGTTACATATATGACATATATATATATATATATATATATATATATATATATATATATATATATATATATAATGCTAATTTAAAATAAATAAAAAAACTCAACAGTGAAATGCTATTAAAAAGACATAGCATTTACAAACAAATCACATAAAACTGTTCTTAGGGCTTGATAATAGTGCCACAGCTTATAAGAGAGGACAATGTTTAGAAAAGTAGTCTTTGTGGTTGATTTAAATGTCAGAGCTTGTTTTGTTCACACTTGCAAATGAATGCTCACTATCTAGGAACATTTTCACTCTTTGCATCATAACGTACCAATTTACAACACAAAAGGCAATAATAACAAGGTGTTGCAAGCACTACTTCCTGATATCAAATACCATAGACCAACTGGCCTTGCATCTAATTCTTCTACATCACAGTTTTTAATTGTTACAAATTATTTAGAATTATAATTAATTGGACGACAAAAAAGTCCAAAACCACACTGTAAATACGGGATCTTTTATTTAATTTAAACCAGCACATAAACTTAAAAAAAGAAAGAAAGAATTAAAATAATTACAAATAAGAATAAATAATATATTAAATATATAAAAAATATTTAAGCCAATTATGTTCATGGCACTGAAAAAGTGAACTCTTTGCGATGGTCAGATATTCTTGCTTGCATTTAATAACATTCACAAATCTTCCCAGAAAATTTTGATTTTTAAATTTTATTCACACAGCTCAAGTGCTGCTGTCATTAAGACAAATGTAAAAGTAAAAGATGTTCCAATTCGTAATTTTTTAATTCAAACTTTCACTCAAGTGCTCAAAATGACAAAAATATAAAGAACAGCATTTTCGCAGGTGGTCTCAAACTTCTGGACCCCATTGCATATCGGAGGTAAGATATGACTCGACAAACTCAACGACCTCTGAGTTTCCCTGTAAAGCCCATGTCCCCTGTACCACCTGGCACTCTAAGAAATTACTGCCTACAGATTAGATGGGATAAAAGAGGCCCCATGCTGACTGAAAGCGTGTGACAGTGCAAATGAAGCATTGAGTGAATGTAATAGATTATAATCATGCTGACTGGTTATGCACAGAATACACACACATACATACATACATACATATATATTCCACACATTACCTAGCAACTTCATAATCTCCTGAAACACAATCAGATACACACCCCACACATACACTAGCAAAGTGGTGAGACAGGGTTAGCAGCTCTGTCCACAAGCTTAATTTACTAACATTTAATACACTGCAATACAACAATTAATGCTTTGCTCAACCGAGTCCAAAGTGCAACTCCAGGACTGACAGACATTCCTGATGTAGATTATACATTGTCTAAGGACAAAGTGCATTTTACATAAATTCTCCCCTGCAAAACTGCATTACATAATCATCTTTCATCACAAGTTTATACATTTGGAAAAACATTGACATGATGCACATCCATATTGTTCTGCAGAGAACATTAAGCTAATTTAAAAAAAAAATTAAAGGGAGAAAATATATATAAAACCTACTTTAAGGATACTGTATGGAGTATTTCTATAGAAATTTGGATTAAAAACACAAACCTAGTTCGCTGGAGTAAAAAGTGTGAAAACTAGCCCCCGTCTTCCCTCTATATATAGTTTTAAATCGGGTTTTTATTTGTCAGTTTGTCTTTGCTTTATTTCTAAACATGTAAATGTAAAATATTGTACACAAAGCAGGGCCCTCTTTGTCTGCTCACCGCTTCACTTCGTAACGCTGTTTCTGATTGGCTGCCGAGAAGACGGACGGGGGCGCGCTCGAGTGACGCTCGAGTTTGGAGTGAAGAGGGAGGGATATAAACTTGAAGCCCGGCTCGCGTGATGATCATTTGAGGTCAAGTCTACACAGCATCACCAGAAACATCTCTTTAAGACCGACGTTTCAAGAGCAGAGAGAACCTGAAAACAACACGCGACGACCAGCGCGAGAGAGAAACGCACCGATTTCGAAAAGCGCAACAGTAACGTTAAATCCAACATGAACGGGCAGATAAACGGTTTCCACAACTCCCTGATTGATGAAGACTGCTTTTTGTTCACGTCGGAGTCTGTCGGTGAAGGACACCCTGGTATGTATCATAACACGATTACGTTATAAATAAGATTTTAGTGTCACAAGGTCGCGCGAAAGGTAAACAATCGGGCTCGAGACCCCTCAGCTAGCACGCTGATGAATAATTTACATTTCTATACGTTACATAAAAACATTTGCAATTATGACGTTTTATTATACTCTCATTATGTCAAGGACAGGAAAAATACGTTATATTATTAATATACGGTGACTTTGGTAAAGTGGGAGGTATTGTCTCTTCGGCCACGCGCGGCGGCGGAGTCACCGGATTTGAGGCCCAAAGCTAAT
Organism: Spinibarbus caldwelli; assembly: GCA_039654775.1. Classification (NCBI taxonomy): domain Eukaryota; kingdom Metazoa; phylum Chordata; class Actinopteri; order Cypriniformes; family Cyprinidae; genus Spinibarbus; species Spinibarbus caldwelli. The sequence goes on along the minus strand of CM077267.1, from coordinate 19,428,047 downwards.
CTCGCGAATGTAGGCCATGAACGCTTTAAGAGCTTATTCATCGTTTTATTTTCGTTTTTATATAACATAATTAATAAGAAGAATTAATTGCCACCATATATTGGCTCCTAATAATTCTGCCTGTCTCTATGTGAAGGCTGTGCGCGCGCGTGCGCGCATGGTGGCCATGTTATCGGCGGGCGCGCGGAACATGTGGTCATGTGCAATGCGGATCCGCTGCGCGTGTTGTTGTTCTGCCGGTTTGCCCGGTTGCGTATTTCACACGTCAAGACGAGCCTCTAACTTATTCCAATCCAAGAACTATAAATCATCATTCCCCTTAGGACTCTATTCAGTGTCCCATGAGATCAGCGAATATTAATGCGTGCGCGTGTCTGTACGAGCGCGTCACCGCGTGAAGTCGTCGTTAAATGTTTATTGTCTATGTATTTTGTTCTCCATATAAGCCGCTGTTTGCCTTTTTTTTGTCGTCCCTAGGCTGAGACACCCCTACACGTGGTGTAAACTTTCCTTCTAGCTCAAGTGGCCGCGACTATTGCGTCAGCGCACCTCTTAGGCCCGAAATGTACAGTAACGTTACATGAAAGCAAACGCCTCTAGATAGCGATTTTAAGCGTTACCGCGTTCAAAAATTTTAGGGCCGTTCACACCGCACGCGTGTTTTTAGTGCAGTTTGCATATTAAATTATTGTGTGTATACATATGCGCCTGACTTGCGTCTTTGACCATTGCGGCGCGCCATTATCACTGCGTTCAATGCAGTACGTCAAATGAGTACGCAGTAACTCCGGGTGCGAACATTATCCACATGACATACTGAATCCGTTCAAGTATGCATGGATGCTTTGTAATTCCGTAATTATGCGACTGCTTAAGCTGAGCTGTCAGATTGGAAAAAATAAGAAAATGATAAAGAACTGTGAGACAGTCAGGTAGTGCTGTAGGTACCAAGAACAACACTGGGGTACAATTGTAGTTGTTTAAAACAAGTAGTGAATAGCTTGTCAATAGTTATTACCTCACAGGTCAAAGAACACGCTGGTCATTGCAGACATGGCGTGATGTGGTGTTTCCAGGAATATATTTTGCTACACACACCTCCATACTTCACCTATGGATGAGAAGTTGGTTCTTTGTCTGATTTAGTATGTGCTCTGATTTCAGATGTCAAGCACAGTTTTCTTTCCCAAACCTTTGGTGCATTCACATCATGTCAGATTTACCAAAAGCTGCCTTGGTTCCAGTAGTATTTTTTCCTTAGGGAGTTTTAAAGTCATTAAGAGTTATAAGCCATAAAACCAACCAGATAATAGCTGAATCACAACATGACAAACTTTGATTTAAAGTAAAGTATTTGGAAGTTGGACAAAAAGACAAAGGTGCAAGATTAACTACAGTCCCGTGAAGTATTGCAAGAGACATAATGGAAATAAAAACGATGGCAAAATATGATTGTGTATATATGTAAATATATATTACAGTATATTGTTTATTGCCACACACACTTAAATATTTAAGTAATTTGAGAGCGTAGGGAAACTGACTCATTCACAGTGCTTCACGGGAGTGGGTGGGTGCTGAAGTGCTAGTTGAAGTTTCTGTGCAGGATCATGGGTAATGTAGTTTCCTACAAGGAATTCAGCTATTAAACCCTTATAAAAAGCTGAGATAACAGGTCGATGCTTCAAAAAAAGCATCATGTCAATGTTTTTCCAAATTTATAAACTTGTGGTGAAAGATGCCATCAATTAACAACCTCGTAGCTCAGCTCAGAATAGGTCTGTCTATGAATTGCCGTTAAAATAAATTCTCATAAGGAAAAAAAAGTTATGATTTTTAGGTTTCGTGCAGACAACCGTTACACTCTTTCAAGATAAGTCAGGACTCAAATTTTTAATGTCTTAAAAAGCTCTCACATCCTTGCAGAAATCATAGTTACAAGTCTTATGCTCATAATTGCTGTGTTTCTGACATGGTGTGAAAGCACCATTATTGAAAAAAGGACTTTTGATTGGGTCTCAGGTGTTTGGGGGGAGGGGCATTCTTGTTCTCGACCATTTGATTGGACAGCTCTGTTAGTGCAGGATGAGTCATCAATATTTACGTTTAGCAGTACACTAACATATTGATGGTGTCAAAACTAATGTACGAGTACTAAAAGCTGCAAAACTTGATTTCATGAGTGTTTTAAAACAGTTTCTCTATCAGATCAATCACTATCTCGGGGTGACAGTCAAAGGAGAATCTTGTAAAGCAAGTTCAGTGACGCCTAATGTTTGGGTAACTGCGGGATGTTACAGTCGCAACATCGCAAGGGTGCACTTTATTCAGTGAGATCACATGCTTGCAATGAATTGGCCAAGCATTTGTGTGCTCTCGTAAGGTTTGTTTGTGGACAGGTCCGCCGTATCATGTTTTTGTCATCCATGGACTGACACGGGTACACGTGGTGTGGCCTTTCCCCTCTTTCTCCACTGCCCTGACTACTGCATCAGTGCGCTTTCTAATGAGCTCACCGCAGGTCTAAGTTCAGCGCTGATGGTGTGGGGGAGGGTTAGCAGCCCCTCTGCAGCTGATTAGCTTGGCTTACCTCTGCCCTAAATATAGATGTTTACTCCAGGGGCTGCAGTGGAGTGGCAGTATGGGCATTCCTGCTTCTGCTAGAGAAGCCGTACTGCAGTGAGCTAATGCACTTCACCTGTTGAATGGAAATATTTTATGGAGGCGACTGAGGCACTAGCAATGTCCTTGTCTATCTTTTTTAAACATTCTCTTGGCTCTCATGAGGCTTGTAAGCCAATCGTGTAATGGAACTGTTGTCATTGAAGTGCTTTCAGAGTTTTTTATAAATGTTTATTATTGTTATCTAAAACCATTAAGACATTTTCATACTTGAAATAAACAAGTAAAATTTACAAAAACCTAGAATTATTTAGTAAAATTATTTTATTTTGTTTCCTTGGCAAATTATTCAGTTGCCAAGGAAATATCTTTAGCTTAGGTTTAACTTGATGTATTAAAATTTAAAAAGTAAAAAAATAATAATAAACACCCAAAAACTAAAATTTTAAAATTAAAATGGAAGTAGAAAATCTAAAAATAAAAACACATTTAATAGTGCTGTCAAACTATATATATATATATATATATATATATATATATATATATATATATATATATATATATATATATATATATATATATATATATATATATATATATATATATATATATATAATTTTTTATTTTTTTACTGTATTTATTATGTATATATAAATACACATGCATGTATTTAAGAGAAATGTTTATATATTTATATATAATATAAATTATATGAATATAAATATGTACATGTAAATATTTTCAAAATCTATACTGTATGTGTTTATTTATATATACATAATAAATATACATTGTACACACCCATTATGTAAACAAAAACTTTTATTTTGGATGATTAATCGTTTGACAGCACTAAAATTTAAAATATTACAAAAACTATAATAGTATCTCAGTGATACTAAAACAACACTAATATACAGTTTGTAGTCATGTAATTAATCTTGTCTTGTCTTGAATTTCCTGTGATTTTCTTGTATATTTTATTAATGCTATTATATACATGAGAGCTATAATGTTGTAGAACTGTTTTTTCCAAATATATAGTTGTATAATTGCATACAAATATAATAGTGTATTATGTATTAAAACTGTATATAAGAATGTTGTAAAATGTCCATTAAGTTATGAAAATACAATACTGGAAATACAAATACACGTGTGTATTGTTATTACTATTTTTGTTACTTTCCATATGTGTGTTAGTATAAATTTATATATATGTGTGTGTGTGTGTAAACAATTTTTTACACACCCTTGTCACAGGGAAATTCCAAGCTTGCTTTTTTTTAACGTTGTTTTGAGTTAAGCAAATCCAAGATCAAGTTATGCCCCTGGGGGCAGTTGAGAGTCTTGTTTAACCTGAATTCTATGCTCTAATTGGCTGATTTAATGATTGGACCTCTCGTTCCTCTGTTCCAGATAAGATTTGTGACCAGATCAGTGACGCTGTGTTGGATGCCCACCTCAAACAGGATCCTGATGCCAAAGTAGCATGTGGTAAGTGTCAAATTATGCTTTCATGCACACTTTTCTCCATGCTTGCAACTTGAATCTTCTTACTGTGTGCTCTAACCCCTATCAATCTGTCCTGGCAGAGACAGTTGCCAAGACTGGAATGATCTTACTGGCCGGTGAGATAACCTCTCGTGCTGTCGTGGACTATCAGAAGGTTGTCAGGGACACCATCAAGCACATTGGATACGATGACTCTTCCAAAGGTATAGCGGCACTAAATGTCAGGGGAAACAGTGCTACTATGCTGCCATAATACTTGCAGAACTTATAACACTGCATAATGTGTGGGTTTATGATTTTGTATTAGCTGCCAGTTGGATTTAGGGTAGAATTAATCAGTCTTTTATTGTCCTTTTAGGGTTTGACTACAAGACCTGCAATGTGCTTGTGGCTCTTGAGCAGCAGTCACCTGATATTGCCCAAGGGGTTCACCTTGACCGCAGTGAGGAGGATGTTGGAGCTGGAGACCAGGTAAGAGCTAGATAATGACTTTCTTTGTTCATATGCCAGGACGTACACTATATTGCCAACAGTATTGGGTCACTCCCTTCTAATGAACGGGTTTGACTACTTTAAGATTTGTACTCATGGAAATTACTAATGTTTAAGCATATAATGATATTCCAAACTGTTGCTATAAAATTAGAAGCACACAATTCCCTAGAATATCATTATATGCTTAAACATTAAGATTTATACTCATGGAAATTACTAAAGTAGTCAAACCTGTTCATTAGAAGGGGGTGACCCAATACTGTTGGCAATATAGTGTATATTGGTTTATAAGGAGAATATAGATCTTATTGCTGGATTGACTTAGTACTTTGATTTATAGGGCTTGATGTTCGGTTATGCCACTGATGAGACTGAGGAGTGTATGCCTCTCACTATTGTCCTGGCCCACAAGCTGAATGCTAAAATGGCTGAACTACGTCGTGACGGCACCCTGTCTTGGCTGCGACCTGATTCCAAGACCCAGGTGAGAATGTTGTTGGAAATCAGTAGGAAAATACACTATCCTTCTAAAGTTTGGAGTCAGTAGGAGAGGGATTAATTTTTTTGTTTTTTCTCTAAGCAAGAACGCAGTAAATTAATCAAAAGTGAGAGTAAAGACAATGTTACAAAGATTTCCATTTGAAATAGGCTGTATACTTTTAACTTTCTGTTTCTAGCTTTCTAAAAATGAATCATCATTTCCAAAAAGACTGATAATTGATATGAGATGTTTCTTGAACAGAAAATCAGCATATTAGAATGATTTCTGAAAGATCATGTGACACTGAAGACTGGAATAATGATGCTGAAAATTCAGCTTTGACATCACATGAATAAATTACATTTTAAAATGTTCTATTAGAAAACAGTTGTTTTAAATTAATATTTCACAATATTACTGTTTTTACTGTATGTATGATTAAATAAATGCAGCCTTGGTGAGCATCAGAGACCTTTCAAAAATATTTAAATCTCAATTGTTCCAAACCTTTGAACGCAGTAAATTAATAAAAAGTGAGTAAAGACAATGTTACAAAAGATTTCCATTTAAAATAGGCTGTTTAGTTTTAATTTTCTGTTTCTAGCTTACTAAAAATGAATCCTCATTTCCACAAAAAGATTGATAACTGATATGAGATGTTTCATGAGTAGCAAATCATCCTATTAGAATGATTTCAGAAGGATCATGTGACACTGAAATTCAGTGCTGCTGAAAATTCAGCTTTGCATCACAGGAATAAATTACGTTTTAAAATGTTCTATTAGAAAACATTCATTTTAAATTGCAATATTTTATAGTATTACCTTTTTTTTTTTTATTTCTTATTTATTTTTTTTTTTAACTGGATTTTTGCTAAAATAAATGCAGCCTTGTTGAACATCAGAGACCTTTCAAAAACATTTAAATCTCAATTATTCCAAACCTTTGAACAATACTGTATTACTACTGTAGGACTGAGATTGTGTGCCTGCATCTTGTAGAGATTGTAACTGTTCAGCTCAACTATGTTATTTCCTTCTCTAGGTGACCGTCCAGTACAGGCAGGACCGCGGGGCCATGATTCCTGTGCGTGTGCACACCATTGTAGTGTCTGTTCAGCATGATGAAGGAGTGTGTCTGGATGAGATGCGTGATGCTCTGAAGGAGAAGGTGGTGAAAGCTGTGGTGCCCAGCATCTACCTGGATGATGACACCATCTATCACCTGCAGCCCAGTGGACGCTTTGTCATCGGAGGCCCACAGGTTTAAACTACAACAATAACAGTGCAGTTTTTGTTGGGGTTCCTGCGGGAGTGGAAAAGCGGGGAATGCATTGATTCTTTGAATTGTTTTAATGTTGTTGTTGTTGTTGTTGTGGTGTGTTTTGGTTTTTTTTTTTTTTTTTTTTTTTTTTGGATCATGTATATCTGATTATAGTCTGATTTTGTAATTATAATCAAAGTAATAGGTGTGTGAACTGAAGTGTGTGTGTGTTGTAGGCTTGTCTGTTGTATTTTTATTTCTTTTTATTTCCCCAGATGTGGTGGTTTAAACAGTAAGATTCTTAACTCTTCATGTTGTTATTACAGGGAGACGCTGGTTTGACTGGCCGTAAGATTATCGTGGACACTTACGGAGGTTGGGGCGCTCATGGAGGCGGCGCTTTCTCTGGGAAGGATTACACTAAAGTTGACCGTTCAGCTGCCTATGCTGCCCGCTGGGTGGCCAAGTCTCTGGTGAAGGCTGATCTGTGCAAGCGTGTTCTGGTCCAGGTGAATATTTAGTGGTATCAAGGCCGTTTCACACTGAGCGCGATGTGAAAAAGCGAGGCGAATCGCTGACGAACGGTGCTTTTACACCGAGCGTGAAACAATTGTTCGCCTTCTGCTAATTTACGCCTGCACACTAGGTGACGCCGACCAACAATGTATTTTTCCTCAGATATGTATCTTGTATATGGATTTAACATCATCCGCTGCTCAATATACAGCATACACAAATATAAATATTTAAATATTTATAATATAATTAGAGGTAAAATTAGCATCAAGCTACACTTGAAAATTTATGTAATTATTAATGTATTTGACACTTTAAACCATCGAGTGCTTGTAATAACTTCCGATTGTGATGTATAGTTGATTTTGATTATAATAGGCAGACTCTGTATGTCATCAACATCTTTATTGTTATAAAAATACCATGAGCTGCATTCAAAACACATACAGAAAATATCGTTATAATCATGTCTATTTACTTTCATATGTCGTGTAGAAAAATGTTTCACTCTATTTTTTTTGTTTTATTTTAATTATTTTTTTTAAACGGTCAAAGTTCTCTGTTCAGACACCAACGACAACAACATCTCGACATCCATATTCTTTGTATGATGGTTGAAAGTCCTCTACTTCGGTGTTTTTACACTTGTGCTCAATACAGTCTTCTGAGCTTTTAGCGCCACCGTGTCGACCTTTTGGGTAACAGCAGTTGCTCTGGTCATGTGATGTAATGCTCAAATCTTATTGGACGGCCCGTGCTTCGCTTTGCGAAACTGAAAAGATTTGTCGGACTGGTTCGAAAAAAAACATTTGCATTTTCGGTGTGCGAATATTCACGGTCTATGTGGAAGCATCCATAAGTATTTGTTGTTTTATTCTAGCGTGTCATCGCGTCCGATATTCGTTTCACTTTTTCGCGGTCCGTGTGGAAAGGCCTTTAATGTAATACTGAAGGGATAAGTACAGTCTTACCCATCCAACGGTTTCCTCAGGTGGCCTACGCCATTGGAGTGGCCCACCCCTTGTCCATCTCCATCTTCCACTATGGAACCTCCCAGAGGAGCGAGAAGGAGCTGCTGGAGATCGTGAAGAAGAACTTTGACCTCCGCCCAGGCGTCATCGTCAGGTAAAGTGTGCTCCTCGGAGACAGTCCAACCGCCGCCTCTCGGTTTGATGGTTTCCCAGTCATCTTTTGCTCCCGCGTTTCCTGAGTTTGGTCTTTTGCACAGTTAACGTTAGTGAGGCTGAATGAGTTTGACTGAACGTCCTTCTTTGTGCATGGCAATTGTCTTACTCTGTCTCCTGTACAATTCCAGAGAGCTGGACCTGAAGAAGCCCATCTACCAGCGCACCGCCGCCTATGGCCACTTTGGCCGCGAGTCCTTCCCCTGGGAAGTTCCCAAAAAGCTTAAATACTAAATCTGTAACCCCCCCTCCTTTCCTCGGGCGGTAGGTGTACATTACAGAGAAACCTACTCAACCCTTCGGAGGGGGGAGATGTACCAAAACTCCTCACTCCTAACCTCACACCCGCTCCCAAAGGTAATTCCCCTCCAATGGCGTTCTCCCCATACAACTCTACCTTCAACCCTGTTCTTTGCTGTATTGTTTTCGAAATATCTGTGGATGGTGGCTGTTTGGTTGGTTGTTTTTTTATTATTTTTCATCTGTTTGACTTTATGCGCCCCCTCTTCTCCACCCATCTCTCTTCGGCCCTTTCTTCCTTACCTACTTGCTTGAAAGATCAAGTGACGGCACAAATGGGGGTCAAAGGTTGTTCTGTGATGCTATGCATTGCTGGCTGAAGCACTAACCCCTCGACTTTTTGTTTTACCAACTAAGAGAACCAATGCTTACCATTTTCCAGGTCCACCACTTTATGCGTACCATCGCGAATGGGATCAAAACCTCTCGTGAAATGTCAAAAACCTGTCTTTAGTTGGATTCAACAAGAATGTGTTAAAGTTACGTAGTGCAGGAATCGGATTGAGAAATTTTTAAGAGACTTTTAAACATGCGTACTGTCGCGACGGTTCCGTCTCGTTCGCCCCGCAGGCCGTGTTGTTTTTATTTCTGACGTGTTACAGAGAAGTCAGAAGCTGCTGCCAACTGTGGTGGTTCTGCGGGGCCGGGCAACGTGGCCGTTCCCCTTCGGTCTCAATGGTGATTCCAGATTAAACCTCCTGATAGCTGTTATGTGATGTTCTACTAGACCACGGCAGAGGTAAAGCACTCCCTCTCTGCGCGCGGCGACAGCGGGCGTAGCTACAGAGAAGCCCTGCTCCCTCGCCGGCGCAGAGGGGCTGCCTCCGCCTCTTGAATCGCTCCATACTTGAAAACTCAACCTAATATTTGCTCGGTGATCCTCTTGAGCCTCGGCGTCAGTACAGAAAAGCCTGGGATCTCAAGGTGTGGCTGCCTTTATTACTTTTTGTACATGAAAGGAATCGTTTTTAAAGACAATGAATACTTGTTTTCATTTGCTTGAACACCGTAGTCGTGGTGTATGTCCCGCGTGCCGGCTCTGTGGTCTTCCCTTGGTGTCCTACAGAAAGCTTTGGGCTCTTGCCACAGGCTGGCGCTGGTAGCTGTGACCATTGTTACCTTTTTTTGTTTTACGAGAGTGAAGGCAGGTAGATGAGACTGTCCATACGCACTCACGCACACGTTTTACGTTCAGGACTCCTGGCGCTCCCACAGACAGAAGCGAGTCTGGTCGGTGTTGTACAGAGAAACCGGCTTTGTTTACATGCTCTCTCTGTTGGGTGCGTTTGGGTCTCGGTCTTTTATATAATGCTCATCTTCTGTTTTTATTTCGTACAATGTTTTGTTTTAATTCCAGAGATTGGTGCATCAGACTGGTTACTGAAAGAGTAGAAGTGCCTTTTTCTATTGTTTCTCTTCCTTTGTCACTCCTCTCCCTCTTCTCGGCTTCCCCCTTTTTTCACCTGCTCTCCTTCCCCCTGAGTTTCCTCTCGTGATATGTGTGAATCCACAGCGAACTCCTCAGTTCACTTCCTTTCAATGCTCCGTGATGGTTCTGTCCCTTATATCAGTGAAATTAATAAAAATTCTGACCCTTAAGACTCGTTTTTTTCACATTTCTGCCAGATTCATGGGGGTTTCTTTATTTATTGATATTTTTTATTTTTTTATTTTTTTTTTCTTCTAAACCCTCTTTCCCTCCTTTAAACATTTACAGCCTTTTCCGTGGTTGAGGTACAAAATCGGGCCTTCAGTGTACGGCATGCGTCATTTTAAAGGTGTTTATAGAACTTTACACTTGGAATTCATACAAACTAAAATTGAGTGAATTTGTGCGTTTCTGTAAAACTACACTGCTTTTCAAACGTTTGGGGTTGGTAGTGTTTTTTTTTTTTTTTTTTTTTTTTTTTAATATATAAATACAGTAATATTGTGAAATACAATTCAAAATAACTTTGAATTATATTATTTAAATATTAATTTATTCCTGTGATGATAAAGGTGAATTTTCAGCAGCATCATTACTCCAGTCTTCAGTGACATATGATCCTTCAAAAGTCAATCTAATATGCTGATTTAATGCTTAAACATTATCAATGTTAAACTTCGTTGAAAGCGGTTTTTGCTGCTTAATATTTTTGTGTAAAGTTGTTTTTTCCCAGGATTCTTTGAATAGGAAGTCTTTTGTAACATTATAAATGTATTTACTGTTACTTTTGATTAATTTAATGCCTCCTTGCTGAATAAAAGATACTACAAAAGATATTAAATTTTACTAACCCCAGACTTTTGAATAATAATAATCAAGAAGATGAATCATTGAAATTTGTGGAGTACATCAGCAGGGTTTTCTGTAAGTCCATACATGTAGTCTTTAAACTTAAAGGTCACATGGCTTAAAAATAGCATGTTATTGGATATTTTAAGGACTGCACTTCATTTCCATCAATATTCTGATGAAAGATAAAGATAAGTGGAAAAATATCCATTTACTATACAGGACCTCTTCCTATTCAGGAATGTTGTTTTTGTTTTGTTTTTTTTTTGTATTGAGCAACCTCAGGAGGGTTGGACTAAATATTTTAACCTAAAACATGTTGAAACGAACATGAATGCTTAGAAATATGGGTGGAAAGTTGTCTTGCAAGTTATGAGTATTGGATGAGTGGATTGAGCCTCATTACTTGGGGAACTAACACTGAAAATAAAACCAAAAAAAAGATTAAAGTTTAACTAGACGTTAAGGCAAATTTAAAAAGTACAGTGACAAACCACAAAGTCAGTATCATTCTGCATCACTTGTTAAATATTAAAGTCACACAAATGTGCAAACCTCACCAGTGCCACTGTGATTGTACAAGAGTTTTGATCACAAGAAATTTCAGTAAACTTGATATACTGTTCAGACAGAAAAGCCTTAGTAATTTTCAAAGGTCCGCATTAGTGATTTTAGAAGGGTTCAGGTAAAGAAACCACTATTTGACAGTGAGCTTTTGCTAAGGGCAAAATACCATAGGTTAGAAGACAATAAATGGCGTGTCTGTACACCCTAAGACTGTTCAGTTGAAAGCAGTTGGTTTATTCATTCAAACACAAAGCGAATGTATAACAGTAATGAAGTAATAAATGTGGGAAGTATATGGTGACAATGTCATAAGACATGGTTAAATCAACACGTCTTTGCATATAAAGCGTGAGAACAACACTATATGAAATATTCAAGATGATTCAGGAGATGTGAAGCAATTTTCAAAAGCCAGAAGCAAAACCGATCCATTGCAGTCTAGCACAACAGGTTATTTTGTATCTATATGTTGACCCATTATAAAAATATTTTAAGGATATGACATTAACATTGAGAAAAATATTGTTATGTCTTTACTAGTGACTTTCACATACATTAAGAGTCTAGAAATATTGAGTCAACCATTTATTGTAGCTATTTTGCAGTTTGACCATAGGCCTTGACAGTGAAGTGTTGTGAACTAAAAATTTAATATGCCTTACAATAGTAATAGTTCCAAATACTATAGTGACATACTATAGTTATTTTGATGTTTTTATGACAGTGGTATGTAGGACCAATAATTATAGTAACCAAAGCTATGGTTACCACAGAAAATATTTGCATAATACAGGGAGTATAGCGAACATCCTCTAATAAACACAAAAATGTGCTGTTTTAGTTTAAAAATGTATATTATCACAGATCAAATGTTTATGCACCCCCAAAGTAATTATTCTTATGCAAGATAATATTGTAAATGAATTGAATGGACCCTTCTGAAGGCTTGTGCAAGCCACTGAAAAGATTGATAAAGAATCGTGAGATCAATGATGTTGCTTGAGCAACAGTATTTCTTTTTGTTAAAATAACAACTGCCCCAGAAAACTTGTTTTTTTATGAGTTTGTTCTATTTTATCTTGTTTGCTGAAGATATTATCCAAGCCTACGACTTTGTTACCCTCGATTTCAACTCGAAAAGCAAATATAACCATGAAAATCCAGGAAAGGAGGAAAAATGCTGTGGCATTGGTCCAGTAGGTCCATTTGCCTTTCATATAGGCTACATTGTTAATGCTGAGACGCTGTTAAAATTCACACAAATGCAAGTAACCTTTGACTCTGTTGGAAGAAAACACAAAAACATTTCAATACTTAAAAACTGATCAGTAAGCCAATATATACTGGTTAATGTTGACCCCAGAAGATCATTTATATTTGATATAAGCCAGTCTGAACATATATGAGCTAAGATTATGAAAGAGGCTACTCTCTGTGTGGATAAGGATAGAAAAACTTGAATAACCTGAGTGTAATGACTCAAGGAAAGAACAGTAAGTTATCCAATGGGTCAGAAATATATTCAGTAAATAAAAGAATTTAGTAATTTATTGACATTTGCCAAACTATACGTCGACATTTACCATGCAATATGGACAGCTGGAACAGATTATTCCCACACGTTCTTCTGACAAAATGAAACTGCCTGTAGGAGTTACAAAAATTTAGGCATAAAATTTCACTTACAACATTCAGAACATAAGTTAAAGGTGATTAGAAAACTAGAATGTGCATGTACATTTATAAATAAGGTTTTTCAGTGCACTTACCCCACAGTCAACAGCAGTCTGGAGGTCTCTGCAGCTGTAGATTGGTCCGAGACTACAGGGGTCAGCAGCAATGACAGGCTCCTTCTCACCAGAAACACACAAATTTGCTCTCTAAAGGGTCGAGAAAACAGAAAAAAAAAAAAAAAAAATTCATTAACATTTCTAACTATTAAAGGGATATTTCACCTAAATATGAAAATTACCCCACGATTTACTCACCCTCAAGCCATCCTAGGTGTATGATTTTCTTCTTTCAGACGAATACAGTCGGAGTTATATTAAAAATGTCCTGGCTCTTCCAAGCTTTATAATGGCAGTGAATGGTGGTTGAGATTTTTGAAGCTCAAAAAAGTGAAGTGAAGTGAAGTGACATGTGGCCAAGTATGGTGACCCATACTTGGAATTTGTGCTCTGCAATTAACCCATCCAAAGTGCACACACACAGCAGTGAACACACACAAACCGTGAACACACACCCGGAGCAGTGCATCTATCCATCATAAAAAGTGCTCCACATGTCTCCGGGGGATTAATAAAGGCCTTCTGAAGCAAATCGATGCATTTGTGTAATAAAAATATCCTCATTTAAAACTTTATAAACTGTAATCTGTAGCTTCCACTAACTGTCGTACGCGCATTCACAAAGGAGCAGCGTTCCAGCTGATGATGTTGGACATAGGCATAGCATGACATCCGGTGAGAATATGCTCGCAAGAACCAAGTTTTGTTTACAGCAAAGGAAAACTTCTTGGGTTATATCTTAATCCTACAACATTTTTCTTTACAAATCCTTGTTTTGTACTTCTAATTTGTGACTGGTGTTTTGTTTTGCTCTCTCGTTTGCGCTTCTTCGTTCGTCACTTCTCACCGGAGCTTATGCTATGACTACTTCATCTGCTGGAATGCCACTCTCTCGTGAACACACGTACGACAGGTAGCGGAAGCTAGAGATAACATTTATAAAGTTTTAAATATGGATATTTTTCTTACAAAAACGTAAGAAATTGCTTCTCTTCAGAAGACCTTTATTAAAGGGATAGTTCACCCAAAATGAAAATTCTGTCATTAATTACTCACCCTCATGTCATTCCAAACCCGTAAGACCTTCGTTCATCTTCAGAACACAAATTAAGATATTTTTGATGAAATCTGAGAGCTCTCTGACCCTCCCATAGACAGAAACGTAGTAAGGACATCGGTAAAACAGTCCATGTGACATCAGTGGCTCAACTTCAATTTTGTGAAGCTACGAGAATACTTTTTGTGCGCAAAGAAAACAAAAATAACGACTTTATTCAACGATTCTTCTCCCCCGAGTTACTGTCTTCCACCATTTTAGAGAGTATCACGATGCACGTGCGCTTTCTCCTAGGCGTAAACAGCGCTGATTACGTTGATTACATTCATGCTCGTGCTTTCCACCCGAACGTAAACAACGCTGATTATGTTGATTACTGTTTCAACGTAATTACTGATCATTCTTAGGTACTCTCCAAAACTGCGGAAGACGGCAACTCGGGGGAAAAGAATTTTTGAATAAATTGTTATTTTTGTTTTCTTTGCACACAAAAAGTATTCTCGTAGCTTTGCAAAACTGAAGTTGAGCCACTGATGTCACATGGACTGTATTATCGGTGTCCTTACTATGTTACTGGACCTGGGAACATTACAGTTGCGTTGCTGTCTATGGGAGGGTCAGAGAGCTCTCTGATTTCATCAAAAATATCTTAATTTGTGTTCCGAAGATGAACTAAGGTCTTATGGGTTTGGAACGACATGAGGATGAGTAATTAATGACAGAATTTTAATTTTGGGGTGAACTATCCCTTTAACCCCCGGGAGCTGTGTGGAGTACTTTTTTTTATGATGGATGGATGCACTTTTTTGGGCTTCAAAATCTTGACCACCATTATAAAGCTTGGAAGAGCCAGGACATATTTAATATAACTCAGATTGTATTCGTCTAAAAGAACAAAGTTATATACGCCTAGGATGGCTTGAGGATGAGTAAATAAATAATGGGGTAATTTTCATTTTTGGGTTAACTATCCCTTTAAGCTCATTAAACCAAAACATATTAGAAAGTCAACTTAAGTAATGTTGTATTTTAAGGAGCATTCAGTTTTGTTTTGTTTTTGTTTTTTTTGTCAAGAGTCATCTGAATGTTGTACATTCACATGATATGAAGATTATACTCATAATAGTTTTCTATAAAAAGTGTTATAATAAACGTACACATGTCAGTGTATTATACCGAGTTCAAATGACCTGACCCGCGGTGTTTCACGGCTCATTGCCGCCTCTGTTGACACGCTAGAAGTGTGGTGTTGTTTGATGAGGCGAACAGCAAAAATAGTCTGTGAAACGCACTTATTATAATGCTTTACCAGCAGAGACACCGAGAGAATCAGTACCTCAGAAAAGCTCTGAGGCCAGGGGACAGAAAGCCCGCCAAGGTTAAAACGGCGCGTAAACATTGGTACGTTAGACCATCATACACAGGTACGTTAGACCGCTCTGTAAAACCAAGTATCGGTGCAATTTACAAAAAAACTAAGAAACAATCATGCTGATCCCCGTGTAACACCATTGTGACTTAGGTACTTAAATTACATGGACAACAGCTATGCTAATGCTAGTAAAGCCACTACTATCAGTGTAGCAGGGCTGGAAGAGAACCACCTGCTGGAAGGCTGCGGTAGTGCATAAGACTAAATGAAGGTAACAATTTTGTAAACAAAACAACTGGATTTCAGTGCCCTTAACCTTAAATGTTAAGTTTGGTGCACAATTTATTCTCTGGACATGAATAATACTTAGCAAAGCGCTACCAATCTCACAGCACAATGCTAATCACCATTCAGAACACCTTAGCACCTGCACAGCAATGCACTGATATTATGCTTTGCATGGGTAAACAAGAAAAGTGTGCTCACATTTTTCTTTGTACAGTGAGTTTTTGCAGGTGAAATCCAGTCATTTTAATTTGAATCCATGCAGTCAGGAATTCTGCATGAGAGTGAAAGATTTCCTCACGCGGATTCAACTTGGTTAAGCGAATTCACCAAGCTGACCAACAGAATACCTGAAAACCTGCTTGGTTTGATAGTGACTTCTGGTTGAGCTGTGCTTCATAAATTGCTACACAATGGAAAATGGACAACAGACCCTTTTTTTACATATCTATTGTGGATTTCACCTACAGAACAATGCTAAATGCGACCGCACATTAACATTTCTTAAGAAATTGTAGCAGTTTCTACCTTACAAATGTCCAACGCCCCCTGCTGCTTGCTCAGAAACACACGGAGCTGATTCCCATGACGCTGCATGAAAGTCTCACACTAGATGAGATGTAGAGATTATAGTAAATTTACAAATGAAGTGCACTCAAAAGTCAGTCATTTAAAGGAGCAGATTGATGTCAAACCTTTGGCATGGCACTGGGGTGCAGCTGGCAGACGGTGTCCAAGAATGAAGCAGCCTGGAGCTCGGTGGCATTAGAGCCCAGATGCATACGAGTCAGAACTGCCAATGTGAGGCAGGAATCACAATCAGAAAGCACCTCAGCTGCTGTTCAAATAAAGAGAAAGGGATGATGAAACAGGATGTGAGGTAAATTTGTTTACAGGGACATAAAAAAATTATAACAGAAGTGTTCATTCAGGGGGGGGGGGGAATTAAGCCAAAGTCTGGACTCTAACCGTTGTTGGGACGCTCCTGTATTTCACAAAGACGAAGCAGAGTGCATATGAAGTTAGGAGAAGTGTTGTTCAGTAGCATCTCAACCAACAGTTGGATGTATTTTTCAACCATCTTATTGCACTGTGGCTGAACCTGAGGAGGAAACTCTCTGCACAAACTCTCCAGCAGGACGGTTATGATGCTCTGTAGAGTACAATAATTAAAAAACACTGGAAGTCAAGGTTTTTTCGAATTAAATATGAGATGTTTAGGACTCCAACTCTGTGTATGTTTTGAATCGCATACTAGCATACTCTTTCTGCAGTACAGTATGCATACATTAAATATTCAGGAGATCTGCTACATTTGATAAAGCAAAGTGTACAAGAAGAACTGTGTGTGATGTACAATATCCCACAATGTGCTTGATTTGGCCTTTTATTTCCAATGTGGAAAAAAAAATGAACCGTTTAATTACCGCATCTGTTTTGACTCATCATTTTTATCAGACTACCAAAACAAGAGATTTTTAAACAAATTTGAGTTAATGCAAAATAATCTATTTAATTTATTTAGAAGAGGATTAAACTGTGTGACAACAGTGTAGCGTACTACTGTTTGAAACAGCGCTTTAGCTTTAGTAACGCTTTTAGCTTACTAGTTAAATCCATGGTGTAAAAGTACACTTTCACATACTTTTAAAAAGAGTAGTTATTATGGAAATATTATTCTTTGAGAGAAAATACTTGTGCAGTGTTAAAAAGTTTTACCTATTTCAACTTAAGTCCAGTTGCTCCCTTAAATTTTTAAGTATACTCAGCTTGGTTGTATGAGTCATTTCAACTTAAATTATATTAAACTGACTTAAAAACTGAGTTGAATCTCATTTAACATAAAAAAGTAATGCGTTTTGATGAGTTAAATCAATGTAAAAACATAAGCCATGACTTACTGATCATTTATTTTTTTAAAGAGCTGAATATAATGATTTCTATGGAAAGATTTTCCGGACTATTTTCAAATAGAATTGCAAATTGTATTTTCAATTGCGTTTTCCATATGTGGACGCATAAATTGTGACATAATCCAAATGCAATTGCAAATCTTGCATTACCGTTTGCATTTTCGCTTTCGCGAACGCACAGTGACTGCCACATTTCAAATGAAAAAGCAAAGTCTATTTGCAACTGTATTTCCCATGTCTTACGAGTTATGAGCCTGTCATATTTAAATAGCAATATTAATTACCACATTTGTTTTTTCACTCTCACTGCGCCGCGCATATAACCTGCCAAAACTCAAATGGAAGCGCAATTCCTTTTGTATTTGAATTTCCGATGTCTACACTGAAAGCTGTCAATCAATGTGAGGGGGCGGGACTAAACTAGGTGGCGTGTTTGTTTTGGGAGGTGACGTCACTCACAGACGACCGTGCCGAATGCTTTGATCAATGAAGGTAATCGGTAAAGCCTCCGCTAAAGGCAGCTGCCAATCAGTTCGTGCCTGTGTTAACGAACAGACAGTGCAACCTTCTTGGCACAATACATAATTCTGTCTTTTTTACCCCAAATACAGCGATTATCCCCTGATAACAGAGCCACAAACGGTACGCACAATAGGCCAAAATTCACTATTACCCAAACGCTTTTCACCTGTCTCAACATCTCTCACTGTTTACACTCCGATTGATGCAAGTGAGAAAACAGACAGTGCAATTCCACACTTATTACAGTACATTTTATTCGTAAGCAAACAAAACAGTGCCAAACTATATTTATTTGCCCATTTTCCACCTTACTTTATATTTTATTCAACAGTTTTAATCCGTTATGGAGCACGCGTCCCGTGGCACCAAAGTGTCACAAAAAAGACTTTATTTTTGTCGTGATCTCTACATAACAAAAGTTGCTTTCTCGTTATCACAACTTATTTTTCTCGTGATCTCAACATAACAAAAGTTGTTTTCTAAGTTACACAACTGCGCCAGCAGGTGGCAGTATAGAACTACTGATGGGGAGTTGAATAGCGTATCAACTATAGCCTACTGTACGCGTTTGGGACAGAGGACCTTCTTCATGATCGCTATAATTTATGCAGTTTATTACTGACATTTAATTAACTTATAAATGTTAAACATTAGTTCAGTGATGTTATACAATGTTGTAGCCTTATCTTTTGTATTTTCTACATTTCTTTGTAGGAAACCACGCACACACACACGCACACATAACAGCATCCCAAGCTTGTAACGAACACGATATCACAGCCTATCCTACATGACTAATAAAAATCACAAACAAATTATTATAATATATTATAATATGTAATTTTACTTTAAACGAAGTGAGTAAATTGATAAAGTAAGTTGAATCCAAGCAGCTTAAGATTTTTTAGAATAGGCTCTTCTCTGCATTCTTCTGAAGGTGTTGAATGCTTTATTTTTAGACTATTTAAACATGTTAATTACACAAATAAAATGTTTAGCGTAGCCTAACTCTGGACAACATCAGCAGTGTTTGATTAGCCTATATTTATTTAATTTATTGTAGATGTTATTTCTAAGTGAAGCAACATTTGCTGAAATGTCCACAAGAAGAGCGCACGGTCATCTGTCGATCATTTACGCTGTTTGGTCTTTTAAAAACACTCTCAATTAACACATTAAGCTAGGTTAAGCGTTTTATAATGTCCCTGTCAAGGCTGCATTTGTTACTAAAGCAAAAGTAGACTAAATTGAGTCATGATCACGAGAAAACAACAAAGAAAAAGTTATAATATGCGGCCGCTTAGAACTTCTGTACTATTACAGATTAAAAGAAAGGAATAAAATGTACTGTAATAAGTGTAGAATTGCACTGTCTGTTTTCTCACTTGCATCAATCGGAGTGTAAACAGTGAGAGATGTTGAGACAGGTGAAAAGCGTTTGGGTAATAGTGAATTTTGACTTATTGTGCGTATCGTTTGTGGCTCTGTTATCAGTGGATAATCGCTGTATTTGGGGTAAAAAAGACAGAATTATGTATTGTGCCAAGAAGGTTGCACTGTCTGTTCGTTAACACAGGCACGAACTGATTGGCAGCTGCCTTTAGCGGAGGCTTTATCGATTACCTCCATTGATCAAAGCATTCGGCACGGTCGTCTGTGAGTGACGTCACCTCCCAAAACAAACACGCCCCCTAGTTTAGTCCCGCCCCCTCACATTGATTGACAGCTTTCAGTGTAGACATCGAAAATTCAAATGCAAAAGGAATTGTGATTCCATTTGAGTTTTGACAGGTTATATGCGCGGCGCAGAGAGAGTGAAAAAGCAAATGTGGTAATTAATATTGCTATTTAAATATGACAGGCTCATAACTCGTAAGACATGGGAAATACAGTTGCATATAGACTGCTTTTTCATTTGAAATGTGGCAGTCACTGTGCGTTCACGAGAGCGAAAATGCAAACGGTAATGAAAGATTTGCAATTGCTTTTGGATTATGTCACAATTTATGCATCCACATATGGAAAACGCAATTGAAAATACAATTTGCAATTCTATTTGAAAATAGTCCGGAAAATCTTTCCATAGATTTCGGACACTTAACTAAATGTTAATTGCAATCAAATTAAAAAAGGATTATAGTTTAAATTCATATTAAATGCAATTAGCATAACTTTAGAGTGCTCTTTTGACCCACTTAAGTAGGACTTAAGTACATATTTATTTCATAATTACTTCTATTGTCTTTCAAATATGGTTAAAATGTACTACTGAAAGTACTGACATGCGTGGTAAACAAAAATATACATTAATGTCATTGCTTAGGGTTAGGGTTAGTATGTCATGTACAGTATTTAAATATATTTGTAATTACACATCCATCATGATTAAGTTGCAATTTTAAATATATAAACAATTTTAAATATATTAACTTTAAATGTAATATTGAGTAACACACTACAGTTAGTCAAAACGCCAAAATAAGTGTACTTCACAGTATGACAAAAGACTATTAAATAGTGATTTAAAATTTAATTTAAAGTAAAACCTTTAATCTGGCATCATTACAAAGTGCACTTTTTAAAAGTGTACTTAAGTTTGTTAAGAAACACAGTCATGAAAGTGTACTCTTTAAGTACACTTAAGTAGCCTTTTATTTTTTATTTATATAAGTACTTTTTTAATACTTTTAACATTTAAAGTACACTATAAGTGCACATTCAATACAATTAAGCAGACTTCTTTTTCTGAACTCAGCCCATATGTAATGTGATTTTTCACCTGAGTCCTCTCTCTGGGAAACAGATACCCAAGTGTGCTCACAATGTATGTGCAAACAGAGCACTGAATGGACGCGTCCATCTGTGTTAGAGAGCAGAGAAACCTAGTCAGCTGTGCAGAACATGCAAAAACCTCTAAATCACTTCCCCTAAATGTTACCTTCATAGTTGGTACTGGTACAGTTTTTGACATGTGATTAAACAACAGATCTCTAATCTTGGCACTGTCACGTCCTCCACACATTCCAAGAAATGTACAGATGTCTTTGGGTTGCTGAAGTGAAAGATTGAAGGGATTAGCAGTAAAATAAACAGCAGTGGTTCTTAACCAAATACGAATCGAAACAGCATGTTTTAATCTAACTATATATATCATACCATCATGCTGGTAATGAAGGTGAAGGCCAGAGGAAGCATCTTTTCCACTTCAGTGTGGCAGATTTGAGTGATTTGGGGAGGCAATTTATCACAAACTTGATCAAGAGTGGCAGCTAATTTGGCCTAAAAAAAAATTTGATGAATGATTGCATTGACATAACAAAATTGATTGTTCTTGAAGTAGGAATGCTATTACAGATACATATATCAAACCAAGTGGCATTTATTTTAAATAAAGATAGTACAACACTTTTCATGCAAAACATTTTACAAAAACCATAAAACAAACCATTTATACAGATTCTAGTTGTTTAACATAAGCGGATCATGTAAAATGTAATGAACTATATCTGTGTTACTCTGCTAAGATACCTGTGTGAGGTAAAAGGGAGATTCATACATTAAAATATAAAAAAAGCCTTGACACCAGTTGGTTGACAGTCATCACAATTTTCTGAGAAAAGCTTGTGCAGTATGTGTTTACAGATGCCAGGTGGTTTGATATTTTCTGTCTGTGTAATGCCTAGGTGTGTCTTAAAGGAATGTATAGGTTCAGTACAAGTAAAGCTCAGTCAACAGCATTTGTGACATGATGTTGATTACCACAAAAAAAAAAAAAAAAAAAATATTTCAGCTTGCCCCTCCTTTTCTTAAAAAAAAAAAAAAAAAAGAAAATCTGGGTTACAAAGAGGCATCTGCAATGGAAGTGAATGAGTACAGTTCATAAATGTTAAAAATGACTCTTACAAAATCAGTAAACAGTCAGTAAATTATGTTTTCTCATGATGTTGGGTTGAAAAAAAATTGCTTTTGAACTTTTTCTGTATAAAGTTATATGATCCAATTATACAACTTCAGGCCATGACAACACAATAACTGTAAAGTTATCAAATAATCAAAGTTTATATCCCACTTTGTATTGGTCTCTTACTCTTTAGCATACATTACGGTTCAAAAGTTTGAAGTCGGTAAGATTTTTTTGTGTGTTTTTGAAGGAACTCTTTTATGCTAAACAAGGCTGCATTTATTTGATATAACAAACAAATAATAAAAAAAAAAACATTAATATTGCAATTTAAAATCCCAAAAGAGGCACAAAATCACTTTCACAGACTTTTAAATTAAATGTTCCCTCCTGGTGGAATGACCTGCCCAACTCAATCCGAGCAGCTGAGTCCTTAGCCATCTTCAAGAATCAGCTAAAAACACATCTCTTCCATCTTTATTTGACCCTCTAACTCTAGCACTCTCTATTCTAATTCTATTCTCAAAAAAAAAACAAAAAAAAAAAACAAAAAAAACACTAGCTTTACTAATCTTTTTGTATTCTATTTGTTTACTTTTTATTTATTATACAATTAACAAAAGCAAAAAAGGCCTCTAACACTAGCTTGCTCTATTCTTTTTCTATTCTGTTTTCTTTTTATTTATTGTATAATTAAAAAACAAACAAACAAACCTTGCTACGTGTACTGCGTTTAGTGAACCGAGACTTGTTATAGCACTTGCACATCATTGCTCTTTTGTTGAATTTGATTGCTTCCATTGTCCTCATTTGTAAGTCGCTTTGGATAAAAGCGTCTGCAAAATGACTAAATGTAAATGTAAATGTAATGTAAATGTAAAAATGATGAGAACAACTTAGTTTTAAGAAACAAAAGTTTTAACAGAATAATTAGTGCAGGATTTTCATGAAATCATATTTAAAATAGTACTGTCAATCGATTAAAAAAAAATAGCCTAACTAATTAATTGCACATTTTTTTTCTGAAATTAATCATGAGTAATCCCACCTAACATTAATGTTTTAAAATATACATATTGCAATAATTTCACATTCAATCTTCAAATTAATGTAGAAACAACATAAAGACAATATATTTTTAATATTTGTTTAATGGCATCTTTTTTATGACTAAAGGCCGTTATCACTGATACCAATACTACTGATGTCTGTAGGAAATTGTTTTCCCCCCTAATATTTAATAGTTCTCTAATATATAATACATTCAACATTACAGTATAATTGAGAGCTATCAATTTGAACATTTATTAGACAATTTGTAATTTAAGTGAACTTAAAACAATCTTCACATAAATCCATTGTCATATTTAGCTACCTGCCCTTCAGCAAAATATACAGAAAATGAATGTTATCAAACACTAAATTGTAAATTAAATATAGATGAATCCTTAAAGCTACAAAAGTTATTGATTTCCTTTTTTTTGTCTTTTGTTTTTTGATTAACAGACACAGCAGCTGGGTTATTAGGTTATTTGGCTGCTATTACTTTAAGAGCTGCCGCTGCTGAACGCGACGCGGATCTGACACGCATCATATTTTCTCACAACTCTCTTTACCTTTTCTGACCCACTTCAGGTCTTGAAGTCTCAACTAATGAGCTGACGAACTGAATCGGGTGTGTTAGATGAGGGAGATAGTGCTGGGCTGCTTCAGGACAGTTTTGAAAACCATTTCAGAGACATGTTCTGAAATGTGACTCATTCGTAACAAAATTACATGCATACACAGTTTTAAGGCAGCTTTAATCGCCTTTTTGGTAACTTCATGTCTTAACTGATGACATAAATACGAAACGTAGTTTCTTTCGCCCTTTGATATGAAATGATACAGGCTACAGCGCACTTTTCCACGCTCGTTTGACTTGCGCTTGGTGCTGAGGTGAAGTGAGTGCACATCTGAAAAGTCTCCAGTTTGATGTGCTTGTAAAGACGTTCATACATGCAATTCTTGTCAAGAAAAAAAGAGACCGAAGCAGCAGTTGCGAGTTAACTGCGTTTAACTGCGTTAAAAAATTGAACGTTTTAAATGCGCTAATTTTGACAGCACTAATTGAAAATTTATATTAAACCGCATTTAAACGCTCCCATTAACTTTAATTGTAACCTTACAGTGACAGTTTTTTTTTTTTTAATAAATGTCAGTTATTTGTGGTAATCAACATTATTCCACAAGTGCTGTCCATAGAGTTTAAAACAGAATATTCTTTTAGGAAGATAAAGCATCATGTTTAGTCATTGTATATTGCATATATCTCATTATAGGTAAGGTAGTTGTGTTAATATAGACTCTGTGAAGGACCATATCTGTGGTTAGTAAAGTGGACAGGTGAGAAACACACACCAAATTCATCAGGTTTATGAGTGAGAAGTTCAAAAAGTGACACCATGAAAAGATTCGAAACAATACACTTCTGCTTTTCAACACAACTTCCTTACGTCTTTGAAATCTTCTTTAAGACATGCTCAAAATCATGCAAATCTGAGATAAAAGAAGTTGGGATCATGTTAAGACTCATGTTAAGCTTTGGCGGTGATTGTAAATTCACTAATAAATGTTGATTTTCAGTGCATTGTTAAAAACCAACACTCTCACCTCAATATGCTTCTCCTAGATAAAGGTAAAACACTGTATCTCAGACATCATGGGATCATGCATTATTATTCACCTTAACATCTGCCTGTGTGTGCGTGAGATCTTACCTGGAAGTCGTCATTGGAAAAGAGGTCCTTCAGGAGCTCAAAAATCTGAGTGCAGTCCTGACACATGTCACCTGTCTACAGAATACAATATATTATAGAATAGCCTAGTTTTCATTGCTTTATGTGTATGTTTTATCTTATCAAAAGTTTCATCTTAAAGATGTGGAAATAAAGAGAAGTGAGACTTGTGGTACTCTTAAAAGTTTGCGGTTGGTGTATTTCAGGTGCTGTGTGAAGGGATTTGAG
Organism: Spinibarbus caldwelli; assembly: GCA_039654775.1. Classification (NCBI taxonomy): domain Eukaryota; kingdom Metazoa; phylum Chordata; class Actinopteri; order Cypriniformes; family Cyprinidae; genus Spinibarbus; species Spinibarbus caldwelli. The sequence continues at coordinate 19,402,981 of CM077267.1, read as the reverse complement.
GATATGAAAATGACTTCTATTTGACTTCTATTTTCTTTTTTCTAATCAATCTACTGCATCTGTCTTAGAAATAAGAATAATTCTGAATAAGAATGATAATAATTAACTTTTTTGGAGTACTACTTGTGCACAATGCACATTTTTTAATATTAAGCCTAAAATGTGTTTTAATGTCACTATTGATGAGGATTGCATGATCTTTGAATAATATCGGCCTTTAAATGCAAGATATTTAAAGTGTACCTGAAGTATCCTTGCAATAGTTCCACTTTAGCACAATCAGATATATTTCAGCACTTCTTCTGCACAATTAAAGTGCATTACGCACTAAATTAGATTAAATTATATTTATTTTTCACAAGGGTGTTAATGACATTTTAGCATTATCATTTTTTAAGAAACAAAACTAAAGAAAATAACTCCAGTCCCAGCCGGTTTGAAATGCAGACTTACAGGATCTGTTTGATAAGTATGTAACAAACAAAACAAAAAAAACATGCCGGGCAGTTAACATTCTTAAACTCACCACATTGTCATCCGCACCCATCAGGACATTCGTCATGCCTGTCGTATCAACAGATCTTGTTTGGACTGTTAAAAATAAAATCACATTTTCAAGAAACTCACTGAACTTACATGAAAGATGAAAACCAAAGTGCATGTGTCTGGAAAAGAAATTACAGCATGACAATATAACTGAGAAATGTGTATATTTTTAAAATGTAAACAAATTTATGCTAATTTTGAAGGAGATACATGTGGGAAAAATGTAAAATGTTTGTAAATTGCCTGTTTGGGTAAAATCAACTTCCTAATATAGCGATAATCTCTATATTTATATATATTTCATTTACCTGAGCCCAGAAGGGCAGTGAAAAAGAGAAACTCCACTTTGAAGGCAGTCATGTCTTCACTCACTGAAGGTTGCAGAACTGATGTAAAATTCTCAGATTTGGCCCTGTATATAGCGACAGGAAAATTCAGCTCAAAGAGGAACTACCCTTTATATATGACGCCCCAAAAGAACAAGCCAGGCGTGATAACATAGAGCCTTCACTGTGCAAATGAAAAGCTATAGGCCTACTGAACAAATAATGCTGCTTAATCAGATTATTCGACAAATAAAGCCAATATTTGTCATGTTTCCAGATTTGTAAGTCTTTCTTTGGCATGCATCTCTAGTTAAAAGGCTTAAAGTCAGGTTAGAGATTCATTCAAACACATGGCCGAGTCATTACTAGAGACCTGGGTCTGCTCTTTTGACCTGACCTGAACTATAAGCACCCAAAGACAGCTAATTTTTCTTGAGAAACAAAATAGCTTATAACAAAACAGCTTTTGTAATAAACTGAATATGTTACCAACTGAAACAACTGAAAAATGCTTACACTCTTCCGCATGGCTGACGGTTTTCAGAGCAAACATTTAATGTTTAATTTATTCAGTACATAAATTACTCACATTATGACAACACTGGGATGTGTCACATATTGTCACTGACTGATGGATTTTATCATACTCATTTTAATATTACATTAAATGTTGGCAATATATAGCCATTTTTATTAAAGATACTGTCACAAAAGAAAATATTTTGAAGAATGCTAGTAACCAAACAGTTGATGGTACCCAGCAGGCACCAGACGTCTATGTAACGTCAGGTTGACGTTGGACATGACGTCGGACAGACGTTGCATTTTGGTTGAAAATGAAAATCGGGTTGACGTCAATATTTGACGTCAATTTGACGTTGACTTAACGTTGGATTTTGGTTGCACAACCTAAAAACAACAAAATCTCAACATCAGCTGACGTCGGTATTGGACATCAATTTAACGTTGACATTAGACGTTGAATTTACGTTGAATTTTGGTCACCCGACGTCGCAACCAAAATTTAACCAAATATCAACGTCTTATGACGTTGTGTGCCTGTTTTGTGCCTGCTGGGTAGGCATGGGAAAAAATACTATTGAAGTCAATGGCTAACATCAACGGTTTGGTTAAATACTTCAAAATATCTTCTTTTGTGTTCAATAGAAGAAAGAACGCACAGGTTCGGAACAACTTGAGGGTGAGTAAGTGTTGACAGAATTTTTATTTTTGGCTGCACTATCCCTTTCAGTGTCACATTATATTTCAGAAATCGTTCCGATATGATGCTCAAGAAAAATTTCTCATCATTTTGAAAAGTTGTGCTGCTTAATGGTTTTGTGGAAACCAATATACTCTTTTCAAGATTATTTAATGAATAGAAAATTCAAAAGAACAACATTTATTTGATTTATTTTAACATTATAAATGTCTTTAGTGTCAATGAAAGAAAGAAGGAAAGAAAGAAAGAAAGAAAGAAAGAAAGAAAGAAAGAAAGAAAGAATCTAACTGACCCTAAGTTTTTGAAAGCTGATGCTACATGTTAACAATCTCTGTTCTTTAAATTTAGTAACTATCAATGCCTCAGACTCCTGTAGGGAACTCATTTGACCAGCAGGGGGAATATTGCACTCATTATATGCTTCAGTGTTTCTAAATGAAAATGCAAGCTTGAAATGAAACCTTTAATAAAGAAGGTTACTGCAAAACACCACCTAGTGGATCCTCATATGATCTTAATGTCAATACTCACATCCACATACAGCAGGGGTGCCCAAACCTGCTCCCGGAGAGCCACTGTCGTGCAGAGTTTAGCTCCAACCCTAATTAAGCACCCCTAAACCAGCTAATCAAGGTCTTTAGACTTGAATTTAGATTTTAGAATTTAGATAACCAATTTTTTTTTTTCTTTCAGGAGTTACCTTATCATTATTTCATTATTACATTATCTTTTCATTATCAAACAAACATGTTCAACAACATATTTAATAAACCCCAAAACATAGCCTAGGATATGTGAGTAAAATTCATAAGTTCAGTCAATTCATGTGTAAAATGAAGATTAATTGATAGAACGTGTTGTGTTGACATTAAATGCAGAATATTAATAAAAAGGAACACAACAAAATAAAAAATGAGAAATGTGACTTCAACACATGCAACAACAAATAAGCTAACAAAAAACTCAATAAGAAAAACATTTAAAATGTAATATTGTAACACCTTTTTTTCTCTAAACACTTTAAATAAGCTTTAATTGTGATCATATTTTAAAGCTGTATACTCTGCATGCTTCTCTTATCTTTTTTCACTCCAGATTTAACCTCATGCCTCACCTTAATTTCTGCTATCTCTTTCCTTTCTTTTATCTTTGACTTGAATTTCCTGACTCCACACTTATTTCTGCTTTCTAAAAGTCAATCATACATGGAAATTAATCAAGTAATTATAAAATAGTCAGAATGTTAGTTTATTTCATGGATGCGAGTAGAATTACTGAAGGTTCAAGGTGGCTCAATTTATCTAGCACATTCAGCCAAAGTGGGTCAGCAATATTTAACCACCTCACAGGAAAAAATTCTATGTATTTGCTTTTTAATCCATGTCAACTGCAGGTGCTATCATAATAATACAGGTGCATCTCAATAAATTAGAATATCGTGGAAAAGTTCATTTATTTCTGTAATTCAACTCAAATTGTGAAACTTGTGTATTAAATAAATTCAGTGCACACAGACTGAAGTAGTTTAAGTCTTTGGTTCTTTTAATTGTGATGATTTTGGCTCACATTTAACAAAAACCCACCAATTCACTATCTCAACAAATTAGAATATGGTGACATGCCAATCAGCTAATCAACTCAAAACACCTGCAAAGGTTTCCTGAGCCTTCAAAATGGTCTCTCAGTTTGATTCACTAGGCTACACAATCATGGGGAAGACTGCTGATCTGACAGTTGTCCAGAAGACAATCATTGACACCCTTCACTAGGAGGGTAAGCCACAAACATTCATTGCCAAAGAAGCTGGCTGTTCACAGAGTGCTGTATCCAAGCATGTTAACAGAAAGTTGAGTGGAAGGAAAAAGTGTGGAAGAAAAAGATGCACAACCAACCGAGAGAACTGCAGCCTTATGAGGATTGTCAAGCAAAAACGATTCAAGAATTCAACAAATCACTAAGAAATGTTTTTTTTTTTTTTTATTGGTCTTATGAAGTATTCTAATTTGTTGAGATAGTGAATTGGTGGGTTTTTGTTAAAAGTGAGCCAAAATCATCACAATTAAAAGAACCAAAGACTTAAACTACTTCAGTCTGTGTGCATTGAATTTATTTAATACACGAGTTTCACAATTTGAGTTGAATTACTGAAATAAATTAACTTTTCCACGACATTCTAATTCATTGAGATGCACCTGTATGTGTTTACATGTAGTGAGGAACCTTGTAAGTTAGAAATGAAAATGTGAATGTCAAAGGCCTTCCTACTATTCATGATGAGGAAGTCCTCTTTTGTAGTGTGAACACAATCACCAGGGCCATATTGCATGAGCCAAAACTATAGTATTGTTTAAAGAAATAGTGTCCCATTAATTACAGCCATTGTTATGCTCTGAAAGTGTAAACCCATTAAACACAGTATATCAAGCTTAAATGAACCACTTTACCTTAATTCATTTTTACCTTAATTTTTTTTATTTTATTTTTTTTATGTTTTGTAGTTACACAGCCAGATTTGTTGCCCACATATCAGATTAATGAATTATACAGTATTGTGTTAATAACAGTACTAAACAAGTAACGGTGTTAATTTGTGCAACTGCGGTTAAGTTGCATTTCTTAAGAAACACATTGTTGCACAACTAGGACTTCTATAAAGTGCATTGTTTTCATTTTGTTGGCTAACTTTCAAAGCTCTCACATCATTGAGCACAACAATATAAAACGTGAGTAATATATTTTTATCAGACTTCCTTTTACATTTCCTTTTTGAACTTGGTACTCTGGAGGCAGTAAAATCTAAGTTATCAAAAAAAATAAAAAAATAAAATCCTATTTTGTACTAAGTATTCTACAAAAACCTTTGGTATACTAAACTGGTATACATAAAGTCTCCTAAATTGAAACGACTAATTTTGTGCCTAATGCACTTTAATTGTGTGGAAGTAGTGTTGAAGTCCAACTAAAGATATACTGAAGTAAATTTGATTTTGCTAAAGTGGAACTATTGCAAGTATACGTCAAATACATTTCAAATATCTTGTATTTAAAGACAGAGAACTTACATTCCTTATTAATACTGATATCAAAATACGTTAGGCTTAATATTAAGAAATGTGTATTGTACAATAAAGAAATACTCCAAGTCAAGTTTAATTATAATTTTATATCAATAAGTCTTAAGTGATATGTCAATAAATATGTTAATGGATTTGAAGTATACTTAGTATGAAGTAAATGTATTTTTTACTAGGGCCTTGGCACAGTACAGCTGCTCATTTACTAAAGGCTGTAAAAGTTTCTTTTGCACTTTGGTGTGTCACACATATTATTTCTTTTAATACCCATAAATGGTTAGCTGAGTAAAATAACACTTTGACCGTGGCAGCACTAACCTATATGAGAAGCTTTCTTCTAACATCTTTTATTGATGTTCTGCACAACAGACGGTTTATGGCTAGAGAAAAGTGCAAAAACATACTGCACCTTTCGCATTACTCAACTGTCTGTAGTCATTCAGTGACCTGCAGTAAACATTTCCAGTCACCTAATTTAGTGGTTAGTTATTAATGGTTTATTGTTAAAAAGAAAAATGTTCACAGTTTTATTATTTTATTTATGAGTTACTGTCATCTAAAGCAGGGGTGTTCAGTCCTGTTCCTGGAGATCTTCCTGCAAAGTTCAGCTTCAACCCTGATCAAATACACCTGAACAATCTAATAGACTAATAGACAGAGTGCGATGACACGTTTCCACAGTTATTAGCATTGCATTTTTTTTTTGTTTTCATTTTTAAAATGTTAATGTACAGTACATTTATAACGCTATAGTTTGTGTTTTTCTACCATGGCATTAAATAACACAAAAGCTAATGCTGTTGTGGGAGTGTTGTTAACTTTGACATCTATCTCTTTTCAGACCAATGTAGTCAGGCTCTCGATTTTTTTCCTTTATCAGAAAATCATAGAAATGCTATCATGGATTTTTTCTTGTGCTATTGAGGCAAATGTGATTTTTTACTGAAGGTTACTGAACTGAAGAACCGTCTGCTTCTCTTAGAAATATGAAAAGGGTCCATGAAGGTTTTCAGAAGCACTTAAAAAAAAAAAAAAAAAATTCATGGGAACATAAGAATCTAATCTAATGGAGATTATGAGTGTAGCTTAGAAATTTTAGCCACAATTTGTTACAGTACTGAATGAAATCAATTTAAATAATTTGATTTAATAAACAATTTGACACGTTACTGTTAGACTGTATATTTAAAAGATATCCATAAACCATATATTTGAAAGATTTGGAAGAAGTTTGTTGTTTCAGTTAAATGAAGATAATCATCTAAATTTATTAGTGACCACTAATCTGATCACATATCTAGATTCTTTTAAAACCTAACCGGCTCTATTCCTGGTTTTATATTAAACCAAGACAATGATTTTCTTGGTAAGACTTGTCAACATTCAACATTTCAACATGGAGGTTGTTGGGGAATATGAAGTGTTCCTGCTTCCTTGTGCTTCCCCAGCGCTCAGAATGTGGTCTCTTCAATTCTGAAACCCAGAATTTCAAGGTGAAAATCCTGAATTGTTTGTCTTTAAGGTGTGCAAAGGTTTGTTCCTTGATCATTCATAGAAATCCAGCCAGTACTTTGTTGTCGTAAAGTTTCTCAATCCTATTGTAATGGTATTTCCTGCATTAGGTCACTAACAGTTCATTTTTATATTTTCATGTTATTTCCAACTATTAACTTTCAAAAAAGCATTTAAAAAAGCAGTAATGTTATTAATGATTTTAATGAAAGCCTGGGAAAATTTGCTTAGACACCCATCGGCTCATCTTACCCCACTTTCTCCTGCTACCAAATATAGAAAGATCACAGAAAGAAAAGTGCTTGAGACAGAAAACCATATAACTATATACATCACTGGCTGGACTGATGCAACGCAACGATCGGCACTGGAGTACAAGTGAAAAAAACATCAATAATTTACCCTGTTTGTACTGTGAACCCAGTACGACTCGAAAGCGCAAATACTGGGTCACGGTCTTCAGATCTGCTCTGACAGGATCACAAACATCAGCAGAAACACTGCTTAAAATAATAAAATACAAGCATATTTCCTAGTTTGGATAATAAACAGGTTTATCACTTTCTGAAAGGAATGAAACACTTTTGTTGTTTCCATCAAGGGCTGTGCATCCAATCAAACTCCACTGTTTTTATAACATAAATTAATGAATTTCAAACATTTATTTGAAGGTCTTCCGTTTACGATAAATATGTTTTTATACTGTCTGTTTTGAGTTGTCACCTGATGTCTAATGGATTAGTTCAATAATCGACAAACAGCCCACAAACATCCACATAGTGCCAAAATAGCCTTATTTGTGAGAAGAGAGCATTTTGACAAAAAGTGGCATTTCCCTATAGTGACTTTATAATAAATACTTTTGGAGTCAAGCAAAACGTCACCGGGCCCACTCATCGTTTTAATCATACGCTAGATTTAATTATATCGCATGGAATTGATTTTACTGACATAGATATCGTACCTCAAAGTGATGATGTTACTGACCATTTCCTAGTATCGTGCATGCTGAGTATTACTGATATTAACTATATGGCTCCGTGTTATCGTCCAGGAAGAACTATTGTTCCAACCACTAAAGACAGATTCAGAAATAACCTGCCTGATTTATTTCACCTGCTCTGTGTACCCATAAATACACATGAACTAGATGAAATGACTAGCAACATGGGCACTATCTTCTCTAATACATTAGAAGCTGTTGCGCCCATCAAATTGAAAAAGGTTAGAGAAAAACGTACTGCGCCATGGTACAACAGTAATACCCATTCTCTCAAGAAAGAAACTCGTAAACCTGAGCGCAAATGGAGAAAAACTAACTTGGAAGTTTTTAGAATTGCATGGAAAAACAGTATGTCCAACTATAGACAGGCTTTAAAAGATGACAGGGCCGAGCATATCCACAAACTCATAGAAAATAAACAAAACAATCCAAGGTTTTTATTTAGCACAGTGGCTAGATTAACAAATAAACAGACACCACCCGATCTATATATTCCCTCACAATTTAATAGTAATGACTTCATGAATTTCTTCACTGATAAGATCGATAACATCAGAAATACAATAACAGATTCCGCAGCGTCTAGTACTTCAGCTACATTCATCGCACCCAAAGAAAAACTGCAGTGATTTACAACTATAGGACAGGAAGAGCTAAATAAACTTATCACTGCATCTAAACCAACAACATGTCTATTAGATCCTGTACCCACTAAATTACTGAAAGAGTTGTTACCTGTAGCAGAAGAACCGCTTCTCAATATTATTAACTCATTGATATCTTTAGGTCACGACCCAAAATCATTCAAGCTGGTGGTTATTAAGCCTCTTATTAAAAAAACACAACTAGATCCTAACGAACTAGCAAATTACAGACCCATTTCTAATCTTCCGTTTATGTCTAAAATTTTAGAAAAAGTTGTGTCTGCTCAGTTGTGCTCTTTTTTGCAAAAAAATGATCTCTATGAAGAATTTCAGACAGGTTTCAGGCCCCACCATAGCACAGAAACCGCACTTGTTAAAATTACTAATGACTTGCTTCTTGTGTCAGACCAAGGCTGCATCTCATTGCTAGTTTTACTTGATCTTAGTGCTGCGTTCGACACTATAGATCATGACATATTCATAGATCGATTACAAAACTATACGGGTATTCAAGGGCAGGCTTTAAGATGGTTTAGATCCTACCTGTCTGATCGCTACCACTTTGTTTATTTAAACAGGGAGTCATCTCAATTATCATCAGTAAAGTATGGAGTACCACAAGGATCTGTCCTAGGTCCTTTGCTATTTTCAATATACATGTTGCCCCTTGGTAATATTATTAGAAAATACGGGATTAGTTTCCATTATTATGCTGATGATACTCAACTATATATCTCAACAAGACCAGATGAAACTTCTAAATTATCTAAGCTAACAGAGTGTGTTAAAAATGTAAAATATTGGATGACCAATATTTTTCTCCTATTAAATTCAGATAAGACAGAGATATTACTTATTGGACCAAAAAACAGTACACAGAATCTCTTGGATTATAATTTGCAACTAGACGGATGTACTGTTACTTCCTCTACAGTCAAAAATCTGGGTGTTATATTAGACAGCAACTTGTCTTTTGAAAATCATATTTCCCATTTTACAAAAACAGCATTCTTCCATCTTAGAAACATTGCCAAGCTACGAAACATGTTACCTGTTTCTGATGCAGAAAAGCTAGTTCATGCATTCATGACCTCTAGACTGGACTATTGTAATGCACTGCTAGCTGGTTGTCCTGCATCTTCAATAAACAAGCTACAGGTAGTCCAAAATGCAGCGGCTATAGTCCTTACCAGGTCAAGAAAATATGATCATATTACCCCAATTTTACAGTCTCTGCACTGGCTACCTATTAAGTTCCGCATCAGTTACAAAATATTATTACTTACCTATAAGGCCCTTAATGGTTTAGCTCCTGCGTACCTAACTAGTCTTCTACCACGCTACAATCCATCACGCTCCCTAAGGTCGCAAAACTCTGGACTTTTGGCAGTACCTTTTAACACATTTAACAAAAACCCACCAATTCACTATCTCAACAAATTAGAATATGGTGACATGCCAATCAGCTAATCAACTCAAAACACCTGCAAAGGTTTCCTGAGCCTTCAAAATGGTCTCTCAGTTTGGTTCACTAGGCTACACAATCATGGGGAAGACTGCTGATCTGACAGTTGTCCAGAAGACAATCATTGACACCCTTCACAAGGAGGGTAAGCCACAAACATTCATTGCCAAAGAAGCTGGCTGTTCACAGAGTGCTGTATCCAAGCATGTTAACAGAAAGTTGAGTGGAAGGAAAAAGTGTGGAAGAAAAAGATGCACAACCAACCGAGAGAACTGCAGCCTTATGAGGATTGTCAAGCAAAAACGATTCAAGAATTCAACAAATCACTAAGAAATGTTTTTTTTTTTTTTATTGGTCTTATGAAGTATTCTAATTTGTTGAGATAGTGAATTGGTGGGTTTTTGTTAAAAGTGAGCCAAAATCATCACAATTAAAAGAACCAAAGACTTAAACTACTTCAGTCTGTGTGCATTGAATTTATTTAATACACGAGTTTCACAATTTGAGTTGAATTACTGAAATAAATTAACTTTTCCACGACATTCTAATTCATTGAGATGCACCTGTATGTGTTTACATGTAGTGAGGAACCTTGTAAGTTAGAAATGAAAATGTGAATGTCAAAGGCCTTCCTACTATTCATGATGAGGAAGTCCTCTTTTGTAGTGTGAACACAATCACCAGGGCCATATTGCATGAGCCAAAACTATAGTATTGTTTAAAGAAATAGTGTCCCATCAATTACAGCCATTGTTATGCTCTGAAAGTGTAAACCCATTAAACACAGTATATCAAGCTTAAATGACCCACTTTACCTTAATTCATTTTTACCTTAATTTTTTTTATTTTATTTTTTTTATGTTTTGTAGTTACACAGCCAGATTTGTTGCCCACATATCAGATTAATGAATTATACAGTATTGTCTGATCGCTACCACTTTGTTTATTTAAACAGGGAGTCATCTCAATTATCATCAGTAAAGTATGGAGTACCACAAGGATCTGTCCTAGGTCCTTTGCTATTTTACCTAGGATAACAAAGTCAACTAAAGGAGGTAGAGCCTTTTCACCTTTGGCTCCCAAACTCTGGAATAGCCTTCCTGATAATGTTCGGGGTTCAGACACACTCTCTCTGTTTAAATCTAGATTAAAGACACATCTCTTTAGCCAAGCATTCACATAATGCATCTCATAATCGTGTACTGCGGTTATATCTGATCAGACACACATTATTGTTCTTTAGCTTGGATTGAACAAATCATTTTTGCTTGGTTGGAACAGCAGCTACGCTAATTATGTCTCTATCTGTATCTCTGTTTCTGCCACGGGATGTAACCAGGATTTACACAAGCTTCAGTCTGGATCCAGAACACCTGAGAAGAGATGATGCCAACCCCTCAGAGGACCTCAGATGATGCCAACCCTCAGACAACATACAGAACTACCAAATTTCGCCATAAGTTAAATATATTAAGTTTGTACAATCTTAATTTCCTGTAAAGCTGCTTTGCAACGATTTGTATTGTGAAAAGCGCTATACAAATAAACTTGAATTGAATTGAATTGAATTAAAATCCTTATTAAGGGATCTAAATTATGGTTATGCAGAATAAGGCATTAATATGTACTTTATAAGTACTAATAAACAGCTAATAATATGCATGATAATAAGCATGCTCTTTCATGAGTTAATGTATCGGTTTACATAAAGTTGTTTAACACATTTTCATACACTTTTTTTGACTTTGGGAATTTTTGGAAAATTGTCTTGTTAAAGTCAAGGCAACATGGTGGGTGCAATGAAATTTGACATTTATAACAATGTATTGAATTGATGTACTACATATACTTTAAATAAATACAAATGTATGGATATATATAATATATGAGGTGTATTATTGAATATAAAACTGCATACATTACGATATATAAGTATTTTTTCACATATTTGAACTCTATTATTAGGTTTGCACCCGAACATAGAATGTTTTGTTAAAAAATGAAAACTCTGTCCTTCACTCAGACCTTTTTTGACAGCTGTGGTCATCATTTACTCACGTCATGTGAAAGAGGAGCTGGCACATTCTTATAAAAATAACTCAGTTGTGTTCCACGAAAGTAAGTAATACTGGGTGAGAAAATGCTGACAGAATTTCAGTCATAAGTGTTCAGTCACTTTCGTATTAGTGCTACAATGTGATACAACAGTTCATTAGTGAACAAATTTGCTCCTCAAGCTTCTTGTTCATATACATTCATATACCTTAAGCAATAACCAAAAAAAAGTTCTTGTAACCACAACACTTGAGAGTCTCAGATTAGAGCCATTACATGACATCTAATAGTAATGTTGAAATTTTTTTCTTGAGGTTTGCCCTCACTTAGCCGACAAAATGAAGAAACTTCCTCTAAATATTTTCAACATATCTTTATGGGAAAATTCCTTTGACCAAAAAACAAAATTTTTCAACTCTAATATTTAGTGGTAAAAATGCAAATAAAACAACTTGAAACTGAACTTAATATGACTTGAATCATGAAAGAGTATTACGGAAGTAGAATTTTCAAAAAACATTAATGAAAAGATAAATGAAAAACACACAGACTTTGTGCCCAATAAAAAGTAAGGCAAACACCCTGATAACACAATTGATAATAATCATAATTTGATAAATGAAGACTATATGTACATTAAATATCTTGTTACTAATAGAGCCCTTGTGTGTGCGCAGGCATGTTTTCCATGAAATGTTCTGCAATCAGGGAAGCATTTAGAAATGTTCTGAAACAACGTCATAATCAGAATGAATTCATCTTGCTTTGATGCCATAAACTCTATGGTGGGTGCAGTGCTGGTTAAAAAAAAACCTACAGTCCCGATGCTGATAAATAGACTTAGAGAAGGAAATGTTTTCGTGAGAGTTTACTGGTATTTTAGTCAGAGATTATAGGTCACTAGGCTGTTAAACTATTTCATCTATTGTTTGGCTGTCTCACAGGAGACATTTATTGATTTCTGAAATGTCAAAAAAAAAAAAAAGATTGTGATTGTAGTACACAATACCAGTCAAACGGTTTGACACATGCAACTGAATTTGTTATTAATGGTCTTAAAAACTTTTTCTCTAAAAGTCTTGCTTAAATGCTTTAAATTAGCTTTGTGGACAACATAAATTGTGCGTATGTATGAATATGAGGTTTTTTAAATAAAATTAACATTTTATTTAATTTTGTTTTATTGTTTGAGAGAATGTCCAGAGCTGAAATCTAAGAGCAGATAGAATATAAAATAGTTTTGATATGCTTAGCATTTTGGTCACTAAATAATTCCCATACTTCCTTTTAATATTTATTATTCTATTTTAGTTTGAATGACCATTATTTTAAAAATGTGGAAAATAGTTGTAATAAAGAATGAGTCTTGACACAGGCCACTATTGTTTTCATACATTTTATCTCATGGTGAATTTTATGAACTTTTATTAAATTTAATTAATATATAACATGAATTATACAGCTTATAATATGACATACGGCAGTATACATGCAATGCTATAAAGTATTACCCAGTTCACCCAATAATAAAATAATTCTGTCATCATTTACCCTCATGTCGTTCCAAACCTGTATGAACTGTATTTCTTTCTTCTGCTAATCACAAAAGAAGATATTTTGAAGAATATTGGGAACCAACAATGTGGGTGCCCATTGTCCTCAATTGTAAACACTAAGACATCTTTTATGTTTCACGGAAGAAAGAAAAACATGCAGTTTTGGAATGACATCAGGGAAAATAGATTATGACAGAACTATTGTCCTTGAATTTCTGTAATGTAGAGTAATGAAGAGTAAATCAGTGTCAGATTGTTACCTCAAATAAATCAATAAACCAAACATCACATATGGTAAGTGCACTTGTGAAAAGGAAGAAGGAAGTAAATCTGTTGCCCCGCCTGAGACTCCACCAGAGATGCTTAACAGAGTGAGGATGAGGGATGGTTTAAAAGCACAGCTGCTCCATCCACTCAGTACAACACACTCAGAGCCTTGAGTCCAGAACCAGAGAGACAGAGACCTGTTACTCAGGTAAGAAATGCAATGTCTGAATCTTCTATTTAAATTATGTTTTTCTTTTCTAAGTTTAATTGCACGTATTGTTAAACTCTGTGAATCTGATTGCAAATGCAAAGAATGAATTGTTACATTTATCAGACACTTCTCACTCAGCGTTGTTTTTTATCATTTTTTTTTTTCAGATAATTTTAGCATAAACTCTATCTGTATTATTTTTTGAGTGCCACTTAAAATGTAAAATAGGTTTGTTTAAAAACTGCTAAGTTAGATTAAAATGCTATTTTTACTGGATGCATTTTAAAAAGTTCATTATTTTTTAATTTATTTTAAAAGTTTAATAATTCATATAATTTTTTTTAAACTTTAGTATGTAATTTGCCTATAAAAATGATTGAAATGCATAAAACAGTGCAATTTAATGTCTTTTATGTGCTCATTCTCTAAATGTCTAAATATGCATTTCAGACCCTAGTGAATAATAAATATACTTAAATGTATTTGAAATACATTTATTTGATACTAAGTATACTACAAATACATTTACATATTTATGTACTTAATAAAAATACCCTGTAATTGTACTTTTGGTATATTAAACTGGTATACTTAAAGTCTGCTAAATTGGAACAACTAATTTTGTACTTAATGCACTTTAATTGTGTGGAAGTAGTGCTGAAGTCCAACTAAAGATATACTGAAGTAAGGTGTTAGTAATTGTGCTAAAGTGGAACTATTGCAAGTATACTTAAGGTACACTTTAAATACCTTGCATTTAAAGACCGATATTATTCAAAGATCATACAATCCTCATGACATTAAAACACATTTTAGGCTTAATATTAGGAAATGTGCATTGTGCACAAGCAGTACTCCAAATAAAGTTTAATTATAATTTTTATATCAGTAAGTCTTAAGCCATATGTCAGTAAATATGTTAATAGATTTGAACTATACTTAGTATGAAATAAATGTATTTTAAATATATTACTTTTTTTCTAGGAGAGATGAATCTTCACACTTTTCTTTTAGTGGTGGGATGCTGTTTTGCCCTTTCATTGGGTGGTAAGTTTACCAATAATCATGCAATCAAAAATTAAACTGCTAATGATTAACAATATTGTATCGATAACATCAAAACATGTAAAGTTTTTTTTTTTCTGTTGCAAGAAATTCAGTCTTGTGCTTTTAGTCATTTAAGCTGTTCATCTGGTGTAACATCCATCTTGGGTGATCCAATTTCATGACTACATATATCACTTATTACGTCAGTGCATTGCTGCATTTTTTAAATCAAGAAAATAAAAATATAAACAAAACTAATTAATACAAGGCATAAATGTCTTAGGCTTTACTAGAATTAGTCATTATTAGATGTAATACATTTTTTCTTTTTTTAGCAGAAGAAGAAAGTCCTGGGAGACGTTTCATTCTAGATTCGATTGAGGAAGCAAAGAAAATTGTGGATGCTGCTTACAAGTATTCTCGTGATGAGTGAGTAACATTTATAAGAGTGTGGCTCAATATTCCTGTTCTGTCATCCCAGTTATTGATCTACTTCTAAATCTCCCCACTTCCAGGAGTTTAGCAAGGGTGCGCAGAGATGTTATCAAGCCCTCCGACAAGCTACGTCTACTGAAACAGCCAGCTAGAAAAACACGAGAGGCCGTGAGAGCCGCAGACTACATGGTGCAGACACTCAGGCTGATCAGTGAAAAAGCCCATCATGTACACAAGAGGTCCATCAATGCTACAGGTATGAAGACAGCACGTTGCAAAACTTGCAAAACTCAGATCAGATCTATCACTGTCTGATGTTCCATGCTCAAGACTGTCAATATGTGTTTTCTCCTTAGACCTGCTGACTCCAGATGAGCTGAACACCATTGAACGTCTGACAGGCTGTGCAGCTCAAATCCGGCCCCCATCTTGTAGGACCACACCCCTCATAAACAAATACCGAACTATTACCAATGTCTGCAACAACCGGTCAGTCTTTCCCTCCTTATTCATGGCAGTCTTTTTTCAAAAACTCAGCGTTTGCCTATCTAAACAACTATCTTTATAATTTCCAGGAGGAACCCACTCCTTGGTGCATCCAACACTGCTTTTACCCGCTGGTTGCCTGCTCAATATGAAGATGGTATCTCCCAGCCCAATGGGTGGGATCCCAACAAATTGCACAATGGTGCAACACTGCCCCTGGTATGATGGAGATGATTATGAATAGTTTACTTGACAATCAATGAGGCCAACAATGTATGAATTCTGTCTTCCTCGCTGATTCCAGGTCAGATTGGTTTCAAATCGTATTCTAAGCACTGCAGATGCTGACATAGAGAGTGACCGCGAATTTACCTTCATGCTCACCATCTTCGGGCAATGGGTTGACCATGATCTGACTTTAACGCCCACCTCACCAAGCATTAGATCCTTCAGCAATGGCCTCAACTGCGATGAGAGCTGTGAGCGCTCTGAACCCTGCTTCCCAATTCCGGTCAGTCAAGGATTGTCCTTCTGTGAAGAATTGTCCCATTCTTGTTCTTGTATAATAACAGTCTTTCATGCTATTTTTTAATGTCTAAACACAGGCCCCTCCAGGAGATCAACGCCTGAGGTCTGGCACCTGTCTCCCTGTCTTCCGTTCATCACCCGCCTGTGGTTCAGGGAACACTGCCTATATGTTTGGTGAGAACCCCAAAGTTCGGGAACAGATCAATGCTCTAACAGCTTTCCTAGATGGTGGACAGGTTTACGGGTCCGAGGATGGGCAAGCAAAGGATCTTCGAAACCTGACCAATGATGGTGGTCTTCTACGTGTCAATGATCAGTTCCTTGACAATGGACGAGATCTTTTGCCTTTTACCAGTGTAGAAAGCAACATGTGTGCCACGCGCAGGAAAACCCTCAATGATAGCACCCTTAAAGAGGTGCCTTGCTTCATTGCAGGTCAGTAACTTGTGCCTTCATGATGCAATTATCAGAAATATTCCTAGTCGTCATTGATAAATCAAGCATCTAGAACAGGGGTCTCCAACCCTGCTCCTGGAGAGCCACCATTCTGCAGATTTCAGCTCCAATCCCAGTCAAACACACCTGAACCAGATAATCAAGGTGTACTTGATAATCAAGTGTTTTGGAGCAGGGTTGGAACTGAAGTCTGCAGGATGATACTCTCCAGGAGCAGGGCTGGAGATCCCTGATCAAAAATGTATGGTATATGGCTATTATTTGCACAACTCCATGTGGCTAATGCTAATGAACTCGCAATGTGTGTAGGGGATGGTCGTGTTGATGAGAACACTGCGCTCACCTCAATACACACACTTTTTGTGAGGGAGCACAATAGACTGGCTCGTGCCCTCCGTGTACTCAACCCTACATGGAGTAGTGAAACGCTCTATCAAGAGGCAAGAAAAATTGTGGGGGCCTACAACCAGGTAAAGACACCTAATGAAAACTGCATCAAGCACAAGCAGTAACATGTGGAGTACAACATATATGCATGATCAACCTTACTTTTCTCTTTTAGATCTTGGTAATTAAGGACTATTTGCCGCATATTGTGGGCCCTGATGCTTACAACAGACACCTCGGACTATATCCAGGTTATGATGAGAATGTGGACCCTACCATTGCGAACGTCTTTGCCACTGCAGCTTTCCGTTTTGCTCACCTGGCCATCCAACCCATGATATTCCGCCTTGATGAAAATTACCAGAACCATCCTCAATTTCCAAGCGTGCCCCTTTATGAGGCTTTCTTTTCTCCTTGGAGGGTGATCTTTGAGGGTGAGTTTGTGATGCTTGCTTCAGCATAACTAAACAGTCTTGCATCTGCTACAATTGTTCTCTTTCAATTTATTTTGCTTTTTTTCTTGCTTAGGCGGCATTGATCCTCTGCTTCGTGGACTGATTGGTCGGCCAGCGAAACTGAACACACAGGACCACATGTTGGTGGATGCTCTTAGAGAGAGGCTGTTTGCCTTTACATCCCACATTGCTTTGGACTTGGCCGCCCTCAACATGCAAAGAAGCCGTGACCACGGTATACCAGGTAAATATTCTGGACTCATCCCTTTCAGGAATGCTTTATACAAGGGATGTCCAATCCTGCTCCTGGAGGGCCACTGTCCTGTAGAGTTTAGCTCCAACCCCAATTAAACACACCTGAACCAACTAATCAAGGTCTTGTTAGACATACTAGAAACTTCCATGCAGGTGTGTTGAGGCAAGCTGGAGCTAAACTCTGCAGGACAGTGGCCCTCCAGGACTGAGTTTGGACATCCCTGATTTAAACCCAACTATGTAAAGCCAACCAGACCTAATGCTGCATTATCACTCCATGTGTTTTTGAGAGAAGACTTACTGAGTATCAATTTGTTCTTCCTTTTAAGGCTATAATTCATGGCGTCGGTTCTGTGGACTGTCCGCCCCTCAGAATGAACAAGAACTGGCTGTGGTGATGAACAACACTGAACTGGCTCGCAATTTGCTTGAGCTCTATGACACCCCTGAGAACATTGACATTTGGTTGGGAGGCGTTGCTGAGCCTTTTGCTCCTGGTGCTCGTGTCGGTCCTCTATTTGCCTGCCTCATCGCTACACAATTCAAGCGTATCCGCCAGGGGGACAGGTACAAATCTCTGTGTATTTAGTCCAGGGTTGTCCAATCCTTCTCCTGGAGGGCCACTATTCTGCAGAGTTCAGCTCCAACCCTAATTAAACACACCTGAACCAGCTAACCAAGGTCTTCAGGAAACTTCCAGGCAGGTGTGTTGGGGCAGGTTGGAACTAAACTCTGCAGGATACTGGTCCAGGACACCCCTGATTTAGTCTGAGACTAGTATGTGTTTGAGAGGTGTTAATGCCAAGTGTCACGGTGTGTTCAGGTTATGGTTTGAGAACCATGGAGTGTTCACCACCAAACAAAAAGCATCACTGGCCTCAGTGTCGCTAGCCCGCATCATCTGTGACAACACCGGAATCCTCAGAGTTCCCTACGATCCTTTCCGCTTCACCAGTGCTACCAGTTTTATTAACTGTGCGGATATCCCAGCCTTTGACCTCAACCCTTGGATTGAAACCGGTAAGGCACAAGAGCAAAAGAGCTCTTAAATGCATATGTGCGACATAGTCATACATAAATCTTCTTCCTTTGACCGCAAATTTCTGCCTAAGCTTCTTACTACCTTTATATGTGCTTGTACAGTACCTAATTTCGGTGGTATAGGCACATATCAGGTATTGAAGAAAAATTACAATCTGTTCGCATGGTCACCATAATTTAGTTCACCTGTAATTCGGTGTTTGACCTTTCAGGTGACGGTGGCATCCATATTTCAGACATTGGAAATGAGGTTAGACAAGTGTTTGTTTTCTCCTAAATGCAAGCAAAAAGTGCAAGTGATTTTGTTTTGCACATGACCGATAATTGAGTTTAAAATGACAATCAATTCACTGCAAATTCTCTAAACTGGACACAGCTTGAGTATCTTCTTTGATCTGCTTTGCTGTACACTGGATTGGTGCAATGACATATATTAATGAATTTAAATGTCACAAATATCAAGCAGTGTTTTATGACTGCACCTGAACTGCACCAAACCTTTTTAAGCTGTTTAGCCCTTCCTTCAGCCTTTTGCTTTCTTCAAGTGGTTTTGCTTGGGTTTGGGGCATCATTTTTACATGTAAAACTGTGATTGCAAACAGTTAGGCTTATAGAACAAACATATAACATCTATTCATTACCCCTCAGATACAGATTCCTTCCAAGGGCCTCCCGGACCCAGAGGACCTCCAGGGGAACCTGGTAAGCCAGTCATACATCAAACATGCCCTCTAAATATTATATCACTTAAAGATTGTTTATCATTTACTCAAATTTTTAATTTTCTCAGGTCCACGAGGTGTAGCAGGCCCCCCCGGACCTCCAGGACCTCCCATTAATACCACAGGACAACAGTCTGCCTTCTTTGCTTCTGTTGGCACCATCCTTCCTGTCACTGCTAAGGTTGTTGTGTTCAGTCAGGTCCTTTACAATGGACAGAATCATTATAACCAAACATCAGGGCTGTTCTTCTGCCAGATACCTGGTGTATATGAATTCCGGTTCTCATGCCTGGGAGCTCGGACTTTGGGTACTGTTACTTTAAAGAAAAATGATGCTGTACAGTTAACTGCTGAAACAATCAACCTTAATACACGATCGTTGGCTGAAGGGAGCGTGGTTCTGAACCTGCAGAGAGGAGACTATGTGTGGATAGAGGTTTCTCGGGGTGCTAATGGCATAGGCAGATCCAGCTATTTCTCTGGTCATATTCTTTTCCCTGTTTGAGACTATTGCTTATAATGCATTATTATTTTCTTTTCATATAGCTGTTGTTTTTTTTATTATTATAAATGCAGTTGCGTACAAATGCACGTATCCTGGTGATAGGAATATCTAAAAAAAAAAAAAGCTTACAAAATGCAAATTTTCCATTGTCTTTTAAAAAATAGATTCTTCCTGTATCATTTAAGTAATTGTCCTTTTCTGTTATTTCTTTCATGTACTGTCTGTTGATATTTGTTGTTTTTGGTTTTGTTGTTAGATTGCAACAAATTATTCTGTAGTCCATGGTGTGACAGTTATTTTTTTGTGTATGCTTTTAGCAAAGTGAAATAAACAAATAAATTAACTTTCTGTATCATCAATTCATTATTAGCCTTTCCTAAATGGTGATTGTGAATACACAAGCAAAAAGGAAAATATTTAATATACGAAAAAGGTCTAAATTATAGTTGTGCCTTGTCAACACAAAACATATCAATAAAGACAAATCACTCTCAGTGGTTATGCTGTAAATCAGCAGATTCAGCTTCCCCAGCATGCAGGTCTCTGCAAAGCTGGCTTGATTTCATGTGACAGAAATGGCACAGGGAAGCATTTTTTCACAAACGTTAACCATATAGCACAACAAGAAAACATTCTCACATACAACATCAGCTGAAAAGGGTTGTAGCAATATCATGAGGATAGCAGCTGTGGACATAACCACACTACCCACAAGCTGTTGGGACTTCTAATGTTAAGACAAAAAGTTACCTAATTTGTGCTCTTGCTAATACGACTACTCTGCGGGAGCAAAACAAAATCTTAAATTTGATCTAAACTGACATCCTTGCTTGCAGTCTTTATGTAGCAACCTGTTGGCAACTAAAACTATTACATAATCAGATTCCAAAAATTAAGATTTTTTTTTATGGATTACCTGATTACATACAGTGGTGTGAAAAATTGTTGGGCCCCTTCTTGATTTTTTATTTTTTTGCATGTTTGTCACACTTTAATGTTTCAGATCATAAAACAAATTTAAATATTAATTAAATATAACACAAGTAAACACAACATGCAGTTTTTAAATGAAGGTTTTTTTTATGAAGGGAAAACAAAATCCAAACCCACATGGCCCTGTGTGAAAAAGTGTTTGGTTTAACACTTTCTCTATGGGGTTCAGGTCTGATGAGTTTGCTGGCCAGTCAAGCACACCAACACCATGGACATTTAACCAACTTTTGGTGCTTTTGGCAGTGTGGGCAGGTGCCAAATCCTGCTGGAAAATGAAATCAGCATCTTTAAAAAGGTGGTCAGCAGAAGGAAGCATGAAGTGCTCTAAAATTTCTTGGTAAACGGGTGCAGTGACTTTGGTTTTCAAAAAACACAATGGACCAACACCAGCAGACGACATTGCACCCCAAATCATCACAGACTGTGGAAACTTAACACTGGACTTCAAGCAAATTGGGCTATGAGCTTCTCCACCCTTCCTCCAGACTCTAGGACCTTGGTTTCCAAATGAAATACAAAACTTGCTCTCATCTGAAAAGAGGACTTTGGACCACTGGGCAACAGTCCAGTTCTTCTCCTTAGCCCAGGTAAGACGCACAAGAGGAATACGACAACTGTAGCCAAATTCCTTGACACGTCTGTGTGTGGTGGCTCTTGACCCCAGCCTCAGTCCATTCTTTGTGAATTTCACCCAAATTCTTGAATCGATTTTGCTTGACAATCCTCATAAGGCTGCGGTTCTCTCGGTTGGTTGTGCATCTTTTTTCTTCCACACTTCTTCCTTCCACTCAACTTTCTGTTAACATGCTTGGATACAGCACTCTGTGAACAGCCAGCTTCTTTGGCAATGAATGTTTGTGGCTTACCCTCCTTGTGAAGGGTGTCAATGATTGTCTTCTGCACAACTGTCAGATCAGCAGTCTTCCCCATGATTGTGTAGCCTAGTGAACCAAACTGAGAGACCATTTTGAAGGCTCAGGAAACCTTTGCAGGTGTTTTGAGTTGATTAGCTGATTGGCATGTCACCATATTCTAATTTGTTGAGATAGTGAATTGGTGGGTTTTTGTTAAATGTGAGCCAAAATCATCACAATCAAAAGAACCAAAGACTTAAACTACTTCAGTCTGTGTGCATTGAATTTATTTAATACACGAGTTTCACAATTTGAGTTGAATTACTGAAATAAATGAACTTTTCCACGACATTCTAATTTATTGAGATGCACCTGTAATCCTTTTTATTCTTTTATCATTATTCTTTTGTTTTTATTCAGCCATTATCAGCCTTTATACTGGCAATAAAACATTTACCAAGCCACATCGCTTCAATCCCAGTATACATTTACCCAACTATTATCAAAAGTATTTCTAAATAAATACAACAGAACATTTTCTTGTGACCTTCCGTGAAGTATTATGACAAAAAGCATTATGAAGAAGATGGATCTGTTCTGCAGGTGCATTAGAGCTAACGTTAGCATCATGCTTCATTAGACAATTTATGAGATTAATAGTACACTTTTACTCAGAACTCACTTCAAACCACCATCGAGTGTTTGTAATAACTTCTTTTACGATCACATGTGGAATTTGGTCGTTTACTGTTGTTAAAATATGCTCTTTATAGCCTTTTATATCGCTGCACAAAATAGCATTTCAGATGTACACATTCATCTCAAGAAAATCACATACAAACCATATCCTATCGTAATCGTGTGTTTATTATCTTATATAATCTATAGTGGCTGTTGTCATGTTTATTTCTGCTGTGTAAAAGCCTTAACATGTATGTCAACATGTCCAAACATTGTCCTATCCTAACAAACCATACATCAATGGAAAGCTTAGGCCTATTATTCAGCTTTCAGATGTTGTATTTCAAAAACTGATCCTTATGACTGGTTTTGTGGTCCAGGGTCACAAATTACAGTCATTCTCTGGAGCTGTAAGCTATCAGGAACAATTCAAAACCATATGATATGATAATCAATATTGCATCGGTTTTAGTTTAGTTTTGTTTTGCCAGTGTAATATGACACAAAATATAGGCTAGTGTTCTAAATGTACATTATTATTAATATTATTATTTAGACAATGAGTAGTAATTAGTACTAATTACGACAAGGCATAAAAGCACTTTATATTCCGGTCCTCTGGAGGGCAGCATATCGTGACCGATCCGAAGACGAACATTTGTTCGTGGAAGTAAAAGTCTGCGAAACACGCCCAGATGACTTCCACTGCTTACTGTTACTATGAAGAAGAACACGAAGCCCAAACCCAAGCCTAAACCTGTGACGGATCTGTCTTCAAGAGCTGGTCTCGTGTTTCCCGTCGAGCACTTTCAGCAAACTCTCATCGACGCAAAGCTCTCGCGGACAGTCGACGAGGAAGCCGCGGTGTTTCTCACAGGTGTGCTGGAGTTCCTTGTGGCCGAGATCCTGACTTTGGCCGGACAAGATGCTGAACTTAATCAGTCAAATAAGATCACCTTGCATCATCTGCCTGGACTCCAGGACAAAAAGAGATACGCGCAGTTGTTGAAACTCTCCAAAGAAGAAGATGAGGAGGAGGAAGCGGTCGGTGTAGCGACTTAGTTCACTGCGCTTTTGTTAACTTCTGACTGAATGATGCACGAACATTTATTACATCTTCAGCGTTGTTGTTCATACAAGCACACTGTACACTTCTTTCTCTTTCTGTCTGTGTTTTGCCTGACATGGCCTCAAAGCTCTGCTTTACTGCATTTATTGATAGACATATTTTGTCTTTGGGGCTGTGCAAATTCTTGAGCAAGAGTTTTTTTTTTTTTTTTATATATTTGTTGGAAATAAACGTTGGAACACTTATTCGCATATTGGCTTTGTTTTAATGGAAAAAAAATCTAAAACTGAAGACCACAAACCGGCGTTTCCAGTAGACCTAAACTAGAAACCTTGTACAACATTTAACATTTTCTTTATCAATCACATTATCTTTATCTCATTAAATTTGCAATATTAATGTCCAGTGTTTTAAGCTTTTCTGTGGCTGCTGGTCTGACCTATATTCTTTACTTTAGAGTATTATATCATTATTATAGTGAATATATCAGTATAACTAACAAGCTGACCTAAGAGCAACTCAGAATAATATCCTTTTAGAATTAACTACGTTTAGGGTTAAATAGTGTATTTTTATGAGTATCACAAATATAATTTATTCCCACCCCATAAAAATTATTTAAGTGGCCCAGTTGCATTAAAAAAAAGTACACTATTGTATCAAAAATGTCATTTTTTTCCCAGTTAAGAAATCTGTTTTGTAATTTGTGTTTCTGAACGCTCCTGTCCAAATTCAGATCCCTAAAATAATGTAGGAAGACTAAATTGATTGAAATTCATTTCAGTTCACAAAAGTAAGGGATTTCAGATATTTTCAAATATAAACTGTTTTAAAAAGTCAGTGATTTGAAATGAGCAAGATGCTAGATGCTGTTAATTACAGAACTTTGCCAACAGGTGGCGCTAGTACTACACCATAGTGAAAAGTAACTGTGGGAGTGTCTGGAATAGCATACTACTATATTACTACTGCTGCAGTATAAAGCATGTATACTGCAAACAGTATGCAAATATCTTTTCTAGTGTGATGGAAGAGATGTTTAAAAACCAGCATTTTTTTTGCATTACACATTTAAATTACAACATTTTACATAAAATTGCATTAAAAATATTTCCAACTCAACATTTGTTTGCTGAATTGCACATGCATCATGATGAGGTCATCTGACAAGTACATAGTTTATTAATTAATATTTCTATACCCATTAAGCTGAATTTGGATATTCATATTGGGCCTGTATGTGTTCCTTATTAGGAGACTTTTATCTCTTTAGACAATACATTTTAATATTCCTTTGGAAATATATTGTCTATATTATTTAGCTAATTCTACTTTCACAATATTATAATATTATTTTTATCCCCATTGTCTATATTTGTATTATTAACCATTCAGACTAAACTTACTTTCTTCTGCTGCTTTCAAATAACTGCTTACAATTTCACCCTATTATTAAAAAAAAAAAAAAGGCCAGACTACAAAACCACTGATGTTCAGAAGAATTTCAGCGGAAATCTAATGTTTAGCCAAAAGTCTGAGTTAACTTTGAATTCTTCTTTTGTCACCACCAATGATAACATTGTGGTTTACTCCTACCCATAAACAGCCCCCATTCCCTGGGATTTATAATGAAGTAATTCAAAAATGAGCCAAAGGGAATGACAGAAATGTTTAGAAGGGAATATGGAAAGACGTTACTACTTGGTGTTCTGCGAAAGGAGAGAGGGACTCCTCCCCTTGTTCATTCTCGATGAATTCTCTCCCAATCCAGCTTACACATGCCGAGTGCCACGTAGGCCAGTGTGGATGTGCACAGTACCAGTTAAGGCTTTGCTCCTTGCCTCTGAGTAATGGAAATCTGATGTTTTTTCAGGGGAAATCATCTGAAACGAGCTGTGCCGAGTTACTAGTTTATTTTGATACATTTCACCAAATTACAGATTTGTTATATCAGTTAATTTACAACTTAGGTTGCTTAAAATGTTTTATTAGCCTATATGAGTTGATAGGCAGTGATGTTAGATATTAAAAAATAATAAAATAAAATAAAAAATCAGATAAAAGCTACATTTGGATTTTTTCATAAATTAGCAGTTCATGAAGTCCACTCAAGTGCTATTTTCCAAATACAGAACATTCCCCGAACGTATTTGGTTATTTTTGGGAACCAAATAATGACGTTTGGTAACTATAAAATAACCAGTGTTGGGCTAGTCACTCAAAAAATGTATTATATTACCAGTTCTGTGCCTGACTGATGATTTCTTGCAGATTTACCTCATTTCCTTTTGACTACCACTTTTAGGCCATCTGTGTTTTCAGCAGACGACTTTAACTGCATTACCTATCAACTGAAGAGAAAGCAAGCAACGTGGACAGAGGAACTAGGTTAATTACTTTCATATGTGGTTCCACTGCCTGAGGAAAGCTGCCAGAGAAGAGGGAAGCCCGGGCGCTGAACGGACCGGGTGATGTACGAAAAACAACAGCGACCCAGTACAGCTGGTTCTGCTCATGTGGCTCTCAAAGTGTTTTCTATTTTTCTTTCACACAGACAGACTGCAGTTGACATGTCAGACAGCTACACTGGAATGCAAGACTTTATTAAAACGTTTGAATCTGGCCTTGTGGAATATGAGCAGAAATTCTGAGCCTGCGCTTCATTCTCTAAATATCCCATGAGTCCTTGTGAAGAAAAAAACTCTTATTTATCTCTTTGAATGCACCAGGAGATCGTGGAGGAGGATAGGAATTTATGGTTTTATTTTATAATGCGTTTCCAGTTTAAAGTGTTGTTGCAATGTATGCTACTTTACATTCATTTTATTCTTGTCATACTACTCTTGAGCAACCTGCAGCTTTTTCACATTGTTAAAAAAGTTCATCTGAGACTCCGATACCTCCAAGAAAGTTTGGGCAGACGTCCATTTTTGTGCAAAATTAGCCCCACTGGCACATTTCAGCATTACACAGGCGGTTCAGGGAGGTCATGTAATGTTCGTATGGCCCATTTTGAATTTAAAGTCTTGTGTGGGTGTCATATTTTCTCAGGATCAATAGAATAAATCAAAGGTTTAACTGATATTGTTCTTAACACTTCACTGATTGATGGGTACTTTGATGACACAACTGGAGAACATATTGCGAGGCATGGCTTTAACACAACATGCTGCAGACTATAAAACAGATTCCTGCATGCTGATTGGTCAATGCAGGATTCCAGCTGTGACATGAATCACCTGTTCAGCTAGTGTAGTTTGAATGTCAGTTGCTATATTTTATAGCGGAAATAAGTTTGTTCAAAATAAAATAAAACTATATATTTTTTATTAATATTATTAGCATAATATATTTTGAATAAATTAAAAATTTTAATGTTTTAATATATATATATATATATATATATATATATATATATATATATATATATATATATATATATATATATATATATATTATTATTATTAGTAGTAGTAGTAGTAGTAGTAGTATTTATTTAATTTTTTATTTGGTAATTATTTTATAAAAGCAATAAGGCACTCAAGGCGTGTCCTACTTTATTTCTTAAAGGAATAGTTCACCCAAAAATGAAAATTTGTTGAAAATTTACCCACCCTCAGCTGAGTTTGTTTTCTCATCAGAACAGATTTGGAGAAATTTAGCATCACATCACTTGCTCACCAATGGACCCTCTGCAGTGAATGGGTGCCGTCAGAATGAGAGTCCAAACAGCTGATAAAAACATCACAATAATCCACAAAATAATCCATACCACTCCAGTCCATCAATAAATGCCTTGTGAAGCGAAAAGATGCATGTTTGTAAGAAACAAATCCATCATTAAGATTTTTTTTATTTTATTTTTTTACTTTAAATCATCACTGCTGGCCAAAATAAGTCTAAATAACACTTCCTCCAGTGAAAAAGTCCACCCCCTGCTGTCCTTTCACATCAAAATCCATCAACATGGTTTAGAACTGTTTGGACTGTTTTCGCTTGTAAACAGTGCTTGATCTGTGTTTAGCAATATTACGAATAAGGACTCATATTTTAGTACAAAGTAAAAAATGTCATAATGATGGATTTGTTTATTACAAAGCTTGTGAATAACTCACATTACTTGTGGATTATTATGATGTTTTTATCAGAAGCAACAGTTTGAAGTTAAAAACGTCTTAGTTATGAGTTTGTTTTCTTACAAACACTTAACTTTTAGCTTCATAAGATGTTAATAAATGGACTGGAGTGGTGTGGATTACTTGTGGATTATTGTGATGTTTTTATCAGCTGTTTGGACTCTCATTCTGATGGCACCCATTCACTGCAGAGGATCCATTGGTGAGCAAGTGATCTGCATTATTTTAACTTTGAAAGTCAGGCAAGTTGTTCTAAATAGATTCACAAAACTGAGGATACAGTATCTCAGTTGCTGCAATTAGCAAATCTTTAATATGTCTGTGAAGAACAGAAGAATACCATACTATTGTTAAATTAAAATGTGCCCTCTAGTGTCTGCAACAGATTTTTGCATGATGGAAGTTCACTGCACTCGTGGATGATGAATATAGAATGGCTCATCTAAAAGAGATTCGTTTTAAAATTGACAAAGATAATATATAGTCTATGGGTTCAGAGCGAAGGCCACAATGAAATACCATCTTCAAATTTATTTAAATAGACCTTAAATTTAAAGGATATTTTCTGTTGGTCCGCTGAAAAGAGAGGGAAAAAAAGACTTTGGAAACCTCTATCTAGTCGTGCAATGTTGGTCCTTGCGGTTGGTCACTGGGCATGAGTGGCTAGACACAGAACTTGGAGACCATTGATTACGTTTTTCCAACTAGCAATTATGCTTCCTTTGCAAGCCATAGGATGCATGGCTCATGGGAAAGTATAAGGCAGTAGCTGGGTCACATGAGAGTATGTAACAGTTAAGGGAAAGAGTGGAAGGAGGGATCTACGTTAAGGTCTAGGTGGCCCAGGTGAGTTTATGATTGAATGTTATAAACAGTGCATCATGTGACGAGTGTAGAACAGTTTCCAAAAAGACATGGAGCTCTTAAGCACATTTGATGTTTAATATAGCACCTCGTAAAGCTGTGAAGGCCCCACACATGACTTTGCTTTCAGAAAAGAGCTACAAAGTAATAAAGGATTTAGTGAAAGTTATAGGAGGAAAATAAAAAACAGATTTCGTTTTATGAGCAACAACTTCCTGAACATACAATGTAGTGTAAATCTGTTTTGCTTACTTTGCATGATATATGGAGACATTTTGGCAAGTTTTTTTTTTTTTACTTTTTTTTTTTTTTTTGGTTCTTAAAGGTTCATCCAAAAGTCAGATTTGTCACAGCACAACATGTTGAGAAATGCTGATCCAAAACCATTTCTATCTTTCCCCAAACATCTTTTGTTAATAATATTTTGAAGAAAACGTAATGATGTGAAACTTTTTATATCTGTATTTATTATAATTTATACAAAAAATAAATTTTTAAAATACATTCTTAAAAATGAAAAGTAAAAAAGTAACAAACTGTAAATTTGGTTTTCATTTTATTTATTTATTCAGAAATATGGTGGAAAACAATGATTAAGATATGCATTCAAATAAAGCAGTTTGTTTGATGGGTACACTTGAAAAGAAAATAGTAAAAACGTTTTTTGAGAATACATGGCACACGTTTTTATACTAGATGTTTCTTATTTATTTTTCAGTAGTATTATTTTATGTGTATGCACTGCACTGAGAAAAATGTCAGCAAATATATATTTTTTTACTGATTTAAAGTAGGTCACGATGACAGCAGTTTTAGGCAATTTTTACAAATTCTTTACATATTGCTTTTGAACGTTAAATCTCACGTTTTACAGTTTCATAAGAACGGGGCTTTTCCCTTAACGGAGCTTGTATAACAAGAAACTTTAAAAAATCAGCTCCTCCTCCCTCTTACACTTGCGCATCAGTTAGTCCAAGTGCAGAACAATAGGAGGTCGCACTGAGATCTCACCTTTCCGTTATCTAAGTCTCACTTGATTTAATTTAATTTATTAGTTTTTATTTTTCAAGCGAGCTTTATGAAAGAGCACAACTTAGCCCAGTTTTTTGTTTCCCCAATTCAGTTACTGGAACGTTGGCAAGCAGAAGAACTGGAGA
Source organism: Spinibarbus caldwelli (assembly GCA_039654775.1). NCBI lineage: Eukaryota > Metazoa > Chordata > Actinopteri > Cypriniformes > Cyprinidae > Spinibarbus > Spinibarbus caldwelli. Next base: position 19,373,029 of record CM077267.1, on the reverse strand, counting down.
AGCCAATTTAACATAAAAAATGAGTACGAGTTTAATTGACACCTTAATTTACGCATTTGCGCATGTGTGTTTATTAAGCTGCATTGCACAAACTGGTCATTCTCAGCGTCAGGACAACAGTGGAGCGGCAGCTCTCAGACAAACCATACAATGGCAGCACAACGGCAAACTCTTTAGTATATTAAGTCAAGGCTCGGAATATCAGCCACCGTTAAAACGAGACGGAAACAAAGAGCAGACGCAAGTCAGGCCGATAGCCATCGTCCGCAACGATGATGCTGCTACGAGAACCGACGGCTCAGCTGCTGCTTCTTCTTCTTTACGACCCTCCCAGAGCCGCTCCGCGCGCTTGCAGTCAGGTATCGGTGCGCGCGGCGCTGCCTTGCGCTGGTTATCAGGTGGAGATGGAGCACGCGCCAGAGGATCACAAGGGCGAAGAAATCAAACGGACCAGCTGCAAACATCAGTCAACGGCACCGACAGACCCGCGCTGGACGATGAAATGATGGCTGGAGATGATCCTTACAACCCATACAAGTCTACTGACCCGGACAACCCGTTTTATAACTATTATGACACGTACGAGAGACCGCGTCCTGCATCGCGCCCGGGATACGGCACAAGATACTTCCAGCATGGTAAGAACCGAATCTATCTATCTATCTATCTATCTATCTATCTATCTATCTATCTATCTATCTATCTATCTATCCATCCATCCATCCTCCCGTCTGTCTGTCTGTCTCTATCTATCTATCTATCTATCTATCTATCTATCTATCTATCCTCCTGTCCGTCTGTCTGTCTCTGTCTGCCTGCCTTTCTATCTATCTATCTATCTATCTATCTATCTATCTATCTATCTATCTATCCTCCCGTCCGTCTGTCTGTCTCTGTCTGTCTGTCTGTCTGTCTTTCTATCTATCTATCTATCTATCTATCTATCTATCTATCTATCTATCTATCTATCTATCCATCCTCCCGTCCGTCTGTCTGTCTGTCTGTCTGTCTGCCTGCCTTTCTATCTATCTATCTATCTATCTATCTATCTATCTATCTATCTATCTATCTATCCTCCCGTCTGTCTGTCTGTCTGTCTGTCTGCCTGCCTTTCTATCTTTCTATCTATCTATCTATCTATCTATCTATCTATCTATCTATCTATCTATCTATCCTCCCGTCCGTCTGTCTGTCTCTGTCTGTCTGTCTGCCTTTCTATCTATCTATCTATCTATCTATCTATCTATCTATCTATCTATCTATCTATCTGTCCATCTGTCCGTCTGTCTGCCTTTCTATCTATCTATCTATCTATCTATCTATCCGTCCGTCTGTCTGTCTGTCTGTCTGTCTGTCTGACTTTACTTTTTTGCAATTTTCGCATCATGCTTATTCAAACGCCATATTTTTTGTGGATTTGGCAACTTACCAAAATAAATACATAAAACGGCAACTTCCCAAATAAATAAATAAAAAGTAGACTACTATTAATTTTATCTTTGATAATTACTGTAATGATTTGCAATGTTGTGTTAGAAATCAACCATTTGAATTTCTAATTTTGGTCAACCGCATCTAGTCGCAAAATGCATAATCTATTGGTTGAATATAAACTATACCACTCAAGCTATATGAAAAATTATAAAGTTAAAGAAAGTGTTTAAAATTCTTGGCACCTATTTAAAAAAAAGAAAGAAAAAGAGCATGATGACATCGGATCCTCGGATCCTCCTCTTGTATTTTAATTGCATAATTACATGTGTTTAATTTAAATGAAACTGTTAGTTTAAAATAATGGTATCCTTGCAGGAAAAAAAACAGGTTAAGGTGGTTTGTTTGTCATGGTGGTCTGATTGGATGGTTTTTGAGAGGTTTTGGGTGGTCAGTCTTTTTAAAATAACTTTTTTGTATTTGTATTTTAATTCTGTGCATTTTCTTGTATCTTTTAATAAAACATTTCAGTGTTTCATAGGTTTGCCTGATCTTGTTGGAGACCCATACTACATCCAAGCGTCCGCCTACGTGCAGAGAGTTCCAATGTACAATCTCAGATGCGCCGCTGAGGAAAACTGCTTGGCGAGGTATTACTGTTGATATAAAACAGAAGAACGTAATCAAGATTTTTGGTGCAGAGCTGCAACCAGAAAGAGTTAGCACGCTTGCATTCCTCCGAGTGCAACAGATGAGTCATGAGAACTTATTTAAAACCCATGTGGTAGCGACATCCTATAACTCAAACCAGCTCTGTGAGAGGGGAAAGAATTAAACGAAAGTCCTGCCACGATGGGAAGTGACAAACTCTACAAACAGATTTCACATAAAGCTGTTTACATGGAAAAATAATCACACGCATGACTGCGAAACACATTACTGGGGCACACAGAAAATAGTCCAGTCCAGTTTCTTTGGAAGCGTGCGTCTGTAGTTGTTCCATGTGCACTTGAAATGTGGCCACTGGGCCAAGATACACATTCTGAAAGCTGTTAGGACAATATGAGAAACTGAAAGAATGTCTGATAATTTGTAACCGTTGGGCTGTTTTTGTCGAGCAGCACTGCATACAGGTCCAGCGTGAGAGACTACGACACACGTATGTTGCTGAGGTTCCCGCAGCGAGTCAAGAACCAAGGAACCTCTGACTTTCTTCCCAGCAGGCCACGCTACAGCTGGGAATGGCACAGCTGCCATCAGTAAGTCCGAGTCTGTCGGGTCCAACCATTTCTGCAGTTGAATGTTTAGTAATGCATCACAGACCACTTTTAAGAACTCTAAAGGGAGCAGATATAATGCAATGAACTGAATTCCTTAGGCAAAAGCAAGATTGTGAAGCTTTATCGTGGTTTGAGTGTTGTATCTGACTGATATCTGAATCTAGTGCTGGTGGTGCTGTTTTTGCAAGGAAAAAGGTCTGTGTTCTTGTCTAAATGAAAACACTTAGCAGAGGCCCACTATTGCTGCTTATACTTCAGTTGAGTCAGTAATGGCTCACTGCATAGTTTTGTTCTGAAGTAAGCCGTGTCTCGCCACTAACTACGGCATACATTTGGATAAGCTCCAGTGTATACAATGACTTTAGGTCTTATGCATAAATGAGGCGTAAGGTCTGTGTGCTTATTTATTTTTTATACTGCACAAAATGTTTTTTTTAAGCTGGGGCTGCTGAATCATCCAATAAGATAATATGAAGTGATATTGGGCTATGCTGCAGTTTTTCCACTTGGTTCCACTTTTTTTAATCATTTACTCATTCCAAACCTGTATGACTTTCTTTATTCTGTAGAACATAAAAGGAGAAAATTTTGAAGAATGCACAGGTTGTTTTTTTCCAGATAATTACAATGAATAAAGACTGGAGCTTTTAAGCTTCAAAAATTATGCAAAACATCATAGTAGTCAGCATGACTTGTGTGCAATGTCTGATTTGTGAATGAATTGTTCTTTTGAGTTTGATCTTGATGATTCAGTGAATCATTGATTCAGTTCACAAAAACAGTCTAATCCATTTCACAGAAACAATCTGAAAGATTTGTCCACAAATATGAATTATTTCTTCAAAAGTCAGACTGATCTGGTTCAACTCAATAACTAAGGCAGAAGTGATTCTCAAATTAACAGTTTATGGGGAAGATCAAGTTTCAGTCTGTTTCTTACATAAAGCTATTGTTTGGCTTTAGAAGACTTGAAATATAGCACACAAATCATATAAAATACTTTTAAGATGCTTTTATGGTGCTTTTGCTACATTTTTGAAGCTCAAAAGTCCCATTCATTGTAAGTGCATGCTGCAAGTGCAAAAAATGTTCTTAAAATGTTCTCCTTTTGGGGTTAGAACATGAAAAAGTGAAATAAATTATGAGGGAATTTTCATTTTTGGGTGAACTGTCGTTAACAATTTAACTGTCTCCATTGAGACTATTTGAGGTGAAATAAGCAGAGGCTTGTTGGTGTAAATTCCTGCTCACACATCAGTCATGGAGTTCTTTTGGAAAGACTCCAAATATGATGATCTGATATATATCCCAGTGTTTAGGAAGTTCATTAATTGGATTAAAGCATTGAAAATGAATGGCAGGCATTTTAAATCCTATTAACTAACCAACCCAGCAATGCGATTCTCAGAGGCAGGCAAAATTTGAAATGCACCGTTTGGAAGTGATGCATGATGATAACCTGACTTGTTTTGCTGTTTCTAGGCACTACCACAGCATGGACGAGTTCAGTCATTATGACTTGCTGGAATCCAGTTCTCAGAGAAGAGTAGCAGAGGGACACAAGGCCAGTTTCTGTCTGGAGGACACGTCCTGTGACTACGGCTACTACCGACGATACGCCTGCACCTCCCACACTCAGGTCACTTTTAGTTATTATTTATGCATATACGTCTATGACTCTGTTCCAAAACTACATAACTGAAGTGAAACCTCTGACCAATTTGGAACATTGTACGTTATAAAATCGTGCCTTTCATGAAAAACACAAAGAAAACACAATTCACAATTGATTTTTAAAAACGTTAAGGTTATGTTAGTAAGCTCACAACACTACTTCAATAAACATAAGAAATACATTGATTTACATAACTGAAATTAAGCCTCATATGTAATTTGGAACTCTCTACATTATTAAAAATTGTGCTTTTTTATGAAAAACACACAGAAGACTTAATTCACAATGGATTTCTACAGCCTTTGAGGTTAGCATGTTGCTAAGCTAACAGTAAAACGTAAGAAGTACATTAAACTATGTATCAGAAATGAAACTCATCTGGATTTGGAACTTTGTACATTATAAAAAGTGTTTTTCATAATAAACACAGAAGACTCAATTCACAATTGATTTCTAAACACTTTGAGGTTAGCATGTTGCTAAGCTAACAACACTACTTCAGTAAACATAAAAAATACATTACTACTACATAACTGAAATGAAACATCATATATGACAGATTTGGAACTTTGTACATTATAAAAATAGTGATTTTTATGAAAAACACACAGAAGACTCAATTCACAATGGATTTCTGAAGATTCTGAAGTTAGCATGTTGCTAACCATGGTTTTATTATAGTAAAAATTAAATAACCTTGTTTTTTTTGGCATTTTGATTACCATTTGTACAACCACAGTTTTACTACAAATACAATGGTTAAACTATGGCTAGTGTATCAAAACCATGATTAATTTGTGGTTACCACAGTTTAACAATAGTAACCATGTTTTGGTTTTATTTGTAGTAAAACCATAGTTAATTTTTGTAATGGTACTACTCAAACATAAGAAATACTTTTAAAAATACAAATATTTGGATATAAAATTGAATATTAATTTTTTGTTAAGCTGAAAATATTTTTTTGTAATATTTTTCAATATTGAATTTAATATTTCTCCTGCAGTGTCTTAGATGGATGCACAATGCAATCTGGGATCACCATGTTTGCCAAGAATAAAAGCCAATGTGTAATTATTCAACCCGATCTCACAGCAATTTGTACATATTTTACGACGTGTCAGATTCATAGGAATTCATATGAAAGACCATCTCTAACCTCGCTCCTAAACCTACCCCTCACAGAAAACATATAAAATCGAATGAGTGAGCAACCTTATCAAATCTGTACAAATTGGTTGTGATAGCGTTTAATTATTTTGTAAGTGTTCACATCATGAACACACCTGATACATTAAAATGCTGCCTATGTAGGTTTTAGAACACAGCCGTCTGTTAAAAGCAATCCTTACTGTCGTTATTATCAATCATAGATACTGCAAGAAAAAAAAGTGACCTTAATGAAACATGTTTGACCCTATACTTACTATGGTCCAGTGGTATAATATGTTAATACCTTGGTACTTGGAAAAATACCATGATGCTGTATGATGCTCATACCTTATTTTTACATTGTACTTCAAGGTACCGTAACCATTTACATGTGCATGTGCTGAAAGTATACTGTTGTTGTATTCTCAGGGCCTGAGTCCAGGGTGTTACGACACTTACAATGCCGACATCGACTGCCAGTGGATAGATATTACTGATGTGAAACCTGGAAACTACATCCTCAAGGTTTATGGCCTTAATTAAATAAAGAGTTATTGCACTGAAATAATTTCCAATATCATGTTCCTGACTTCCAGCCTGTTTTTCATTTTCTGGTTTAGGTTAGTATAAATCCCAGTTACCAGGTGCCAGAGTCGGACTACACTAACAATAATGTGCGCTGTGATGTACGTTACACCGGAAACTACGTTTATGTTTCAGGATGTCATATTTCACAGTGAGTATGCTTCATTTATTTTATATTGTATACTTTCGATTGACTAGTTAAACATTAATATGCTATATTTATTTATTTCAGGTATTAAGAATCTACTAAAGGATCTTAAGGAATAGCGAAAGATCATCAGAAAAGAAGTTTGATGATAAAAACCTGCGACAAAGTGAACAGATGAATGGATGCCGATCATGGGCCACTTTCCTGTTTGTGAGAGCCAATAATCAGCAGGGCATTTTAGTGTTGACAATGCCACAGAATATAAAAACCTGAGGCATAAGTCTCTGAATTGCATTATTCATTTTTTGTTGCTATGAAATTGCTAAGCAAAAATGAAAAAAGAAAAACAAAGAGTCCAGGGTCATATTGTGCTGGATTCCTCCTATAGAAATTTGGGTAAATGGTGGCTATACTGCCAGAAACCACCACAGTTTGCAGAGATACCACACATTCCCCCAAATCATTCAGCATCATTCTCTCAGACTGATAAATTATAAACATTAAAACCTCAGATATTGATCCACACTGGGGTTTTTACCTAAAACATGCTTTAGTGTGCTAGAGCGATGCTTTAGTTGTATATTCTAAGTAGATATTTATATACAGATGCTCATATTACTGCAACACATTTTATATATGAAATGAAGATTACTTGAATAAATAACTTCACACTCAGCCTCATTAAATGACTTCGTCTTGTATTTTGACCTGCCACTCTCACATAGTCTAAATCATGCAAAATGTTGTTTGCTCAAAATAAATATTATGTGTGCTGTTGTGTTTTTTATTTTTGTTTTGAGTTTTGATTTCTAAAAATACTACAAATTACAATTAAAATTAAACCAAATTTATATCTAGATTTATTAATAACATTGAGATTAAATAATTGAAACTATATATAAGGATATACTAATTTAAAGAAATAGTTAATCCAATAATGAAAATCTTCTGAAAATGTACCTAATACCCTCTAAGATGTAGATGAATTTGTTTCTTCATCGGAACATATAGAGAACTTTAGCATTATATCAGTTGCTCACTAATGGATCCTCTGCAGTTTCACTTCCAGAAGCAACAGACTGAAGTTAAAAGTGTCTTAATGATGGGTTTGTTTTTTAGCTTCATAAAACCTTTATAAATGGACAGGCATCGTGTGGATTATTGTGATGTTTTTATCAGCTGTTTGGACTCTCATTCTGACGGCACCCATTCACTGCAGAGCATCCACTGCTGAGCATGTGATGTAATGCTACACTTGTCCAAATCTGTTCCGATGAAGAAACAAACTCATTTACATCTTGGCAGGCCTGAGGGTGAGCACATTTTGAGCAAGTGTTTATTTTTGGGTGCCGGGCTGGTGTTGTATTTCTCTGTCAGACCGACAGGTGGCAGCATTGAGTCTGACCGCTGAACCGCCTGCGCGCGATGGAGAAGAAGCGCGTGGAATATTTTCAATTCTTCCCATGTCAGGCGCTCAGTGAGCTGGACAACCATTAAAACTGCACTGAAGGACCCACTAAAATCTCCTACAGTTATTTGACCTGCTGTGCCACATAATAACGGATATATCTTGCCGGATCATG
>CM077267.1:19262675-19360175 GCA_039654775.1 Spinibarbus caldwelli | reverse complement strand
ATGAGATTCTGGTTTGTTTTTGTGTTCTGCATTTTAGTTTTACAAAGTAAACATTCATATAGACTGTCAAATCAAGGTCTCATTTAATATCAGAAGTACCTCCGTATATATATTTGCACATCTCTCCGCGTGTCATGTATGACGTCAGAAGGAAGACTGATCCACTGATTGTGTGTTTCTCCAAGTGAGGTGACTTATGAAATAAGGAAATTGTTGAAAGAGCCTTGAACCATTTTTCATTGCTTTATCTAATTATTGTATTAACGTTATTGTGTTTCTTTGTTTTTGATGTGGCAATTATCGATTGCCAACCTTGGCTTATAATTAGCAAAAAGGGAAGTACTGAATGAACCAAACCAGTGTAAAGCCAGTCTAAATATCTTATATCATGTTATAGCCCAAAACTGAAGAAGAGCTTTTGTTAAAACTACAAAACTTAGCGTTCTCCACTGCTAACCTGCAGCTAAGTAAACCATTTTCAGTGGATTATCTTCTTTGAAAATGCAGTTTAGTCTGGACTAATGTTAGTCTAATATTTTTAGGAACTCCACTGTGTAGTAAGAGTGCATGAACACTAGTTGTAAAAGCTTTTCACTACTTTTGGAAGTAGTTTGAGAGAAGTTTAACCTGTCTAAATGTTCTAAAGCTGATGGTGAAACTGAAACAGAATTTATTTTGTACAATTTCAAGCAGTTCTAGATCTTAATTCTGCGTATGGACAATGTGCCATTCCATTATGTGTTTTATTGTTGACACTTTGAATTGTCTCATGCACTTTAACAAGGGTGAAAAGATCAGTTTGAACTGAAAATCATTTTAAACCTGACAGCAATAAAACACATTTATTCATTAATTAAATACTTTGTCATCTTTCAAGTACATTATAATGACACATTGACGTAGTGTTGTACTTTGTTTATTCAAAAATGAACACATACAGACAAATCCTATTTGAACAGCTTTCTTGCTTTCATAATCCCACAATCATAATGTGCATATAAAAGCTGCGAGAAGATTTGTGTTGCATAATAACGCAGCATTTTGCATAATGAAACTTATGCATTAAAGACAATTCGGTACCTGTCCATGTTTGGCACATTTTATAGCCAAGATTTGTCTGATTGAAAGATGATTTGAAAATTGTTTCTAACTGCATTTGATTTACTGTATGCAGCAATCCTGTGATGAGACAATACATGGCAGGATACCTTAAGCACTAAAGGGTGAATTGTAAGAAATGTTTTAGTTTTATTAAAAATAAAAAATAAAAGTAGGCTTTAAACTTTCTCACAAAACTAAAGCTTTTTAATACTGAAAAAAAATCACAGGAAGTTAATAGCTTCTACACTAGCTCTAATCTCAAATAATAAAAAGAACCAAGTAAATTTAGTGTCATTAATTCAATTTCAGTAACCAGGGGAAATAAAAATAAGACTCAAGAATGGCAGTTTATTTCTGCCACAGAATAAAAATATAGAAAATATAATTGACTTTTTATATTACAAATTTTTCTCGCATTTATGATCAATTGTTTTTTTTTTCCTGAATATTTGGATATGTAGGATTCTAAGAAAAAGTCAGAATTGTGAGATATAAACTTGCAACTCTCAAACAAGTCTGAACAGTGAGATAAAGTTGCAATTACTTCTTTAATATTTTTATTCTGTGGGAGAAATAAGCTTCCATTGTTAAAGTAATAGTTTACCCAAAAATTCAAAATTTTAAATATAAATCCTCATTTAACCTTCATGTTGATCAAAAACGGTATGACATTGGTGGAACACAAAAGAAGAAATTTTGAAGAATGTTCCCGCTGCTCTTTTCCATACAATGGAAGTAAAAAAAAAAAAAAAGTACCATAAATTAGCCTTTACGACTTCAGTATAAAACCTTAAAATCTAACAGTCATACAGGTTTAGAGCAACATAAGGGTGTGTAAAAGAAAAACAATGTTCATTTTTGGGTTTCAGAAAATAAAAAAAGAAACCAAACTGTAAACAATAAACTGATTTTTTTTTTTTTTTCCACAAAGGTGGAATGCTCCAAAAATGCTGACCTACTAAAGCATTTGTTGATTTGCTGCAGATCATCCAGCAGCTCAGTAACAGTGTCTTTTCTCACAGCTCTCCGTGGCCCAGGTCATCTTTAAGACGCTCATCCTGATTGGTCTCGGTCTCAGGCTCCTTCATGTTGGCGTATGCCACTTCTCTTGTCAGTTGCTCTATCGGTGGCAAACCCACGGCCAGGTTACGCAAAGCGATGGCTGTCATCAGGAACCTCAAAAGATAAACCAAAATAACACTATTCACTTCTACTGTCATGACTGTAGACATCTATCTGAGTTAACACCTCAACATACCCTCGTCTAATTGAGTAGTATTTCTTTGAGGCAAATCTCTGGAACCTTTCGATCACAGAAGCTTCTCGTCTCTTTTTCACCTCCTGCATGCGCTTCTGTCGTTTCAGGAAGAGTCGGACTACAGGGTCGATCACGCTGTTGTCTGAGTCCTGGTCATCGAGACCAGTGATGAGCGGCTGCAGCTCAGGAGGCAAAGGCTCGGTTTCTATAAACAGCAACAAGTTGTTACACCTGGTTCTTCAGGGGAGCTATACAAAAAATAATGTTGCTTCTTTTACTTGCACTGATGCTCAAGGATGTTTTACTACAAAACTAGCCAGGGAGAGTTTGAACTAGACAAGTACTGTATATTTACAAGCAAATATTTTAATATAGTTTATAGTTTAAATAAAGATGTTGTTGGCTTTTGATGCCATTTGTTTTGTGGCTTGCCTATAGGTTTTTACATCGACTTAATCTGAATTAAATCTGAATTTGCATTGTTAGTGTGAATGTGGATTCCAATGTTGCAGATCAAAGGAAATACACTAGTGTTCAAAAGTTTGGGCTGATACATTTTTTTTTCTGGCAGAAATTATTATTTTTTATTAAAGAAGGATGCATTGGATTAATTGGCAGCAAAAGGATTTTTTTTTTTTTAAATAAATGCTGTTGTTTTGAACTTAGCTTTATTCATCAAAAAAATACTGAAAAAAAATGTACCACGGTTTCCAAAAAAATATTAGGCAGCACAACTGTTTTCAACATTGGTAATAATAATAATAATAATAATAATAATAATAATAAATATTTCTTGAGCAGCAAATCAGCATATTAGAATGATTTCTGAAAGATCGTGAGACACTGAAGACTGTAGTAATGATGCTGAAAATTCAGCTTTGATCACAGGAATAAATTACATTTTAAAAGTATATTACAATACAAAACAGCTCTTTTAAATTGTAATAATATTTTGACAATATTAGTGATTTTACTGTATTTTTGATTAAATAAATGCAGCCTTAAGAGTGAGCATAAGAGACAAAAACATAGTACTTATTTAGAGACATTTTACTTATTTCTTACATAAAACTTATTTCAAAAAAATATTACAAACTCCAAACCTTTGAACATTAGGTTGTGTTTAAAAAGACTAACTGTTCCTTTAATCTGATGGAATTTGTAATAGTTTTCCCATGTTATGTTAAAAAAACGTACCTGTTCCATTGCGCACTTTCTCTTGAAGTTCAGAAAGCTTTGTGAAGTTCTTCTGAAGCTCCGCCTCTGTAGTATTTACATAGATGTACATGTAACACGACGGCCCTTCAGACACAGTGTACACCTTATGATACGCACCAGCTGGAATCTTAATACACAATAATGACATTTATCACATCAATTCAATACAGACACAACATTAATAATAGTAAAAATTTACAACGTTACAGTAGAAAGAATCAGAGTTCATTAAAGAGGAAGGAAGAATTGTACCTGCATCTTTTCTCCAGGTTGTAAACTATAGTTCTTCTTCTCGTCCACTATTTCAACTTTGACTAAACCCTCCAGGACTTGAACGCTGGTGTTTCCAAGATCCTCACTCACAAAGTTTTCAAGAAAAAGGCCTGTGGTTGTCACAACATCAATAATAACTGAGCGTCTGTGTGGGAAAATTAAGCAGAAGTATTCCACAGACATATACCTGGGAAGTCAGCGATGAAGACCACCTCAGTCTGGTTGTCTAAAGATCCTTCGATCTCCTCAAATTTAGTCCTCCATGGTGAGAGGTCAACGAGCAGCGGCATGAGCCATGAATTGGGCCGGAATGGTGACCAATCGGCTTTTACCATGTCAACACGTGGGTCAAATATCCTGCAGGACAGAATGAGAGATATTTTTAACTTTGATGTCAGAAGCCTTTGACTATCATTTTGTATGAATCAAAGAACATCTAGTGATGTAAACTGAACACACAGTAAGCATTATTAACCTCTGTTGGAAGCGGTCATTAATGGACACCCAAATGTCAAAGTAGATCTCTGGGTCTGAGATATTGAAGTGTGGCAGATTTTCACTGAGGCAGGTGGCGTATTGCTTCAACATGTCTCCATGATCTTTCCATCTCCGGCTCTGAGTGAAAACCTGCACCACATTGAAATAAGAAGAAGAGCATTATAATGTAGTGGTACCATTTCAATTACTTCCAGTTGGTGTATTGTTAAAATAAGGAATACTGTGGGCCAAAAACAAGTTCAGCTCTATTGATGGTATCTGTAGAATGTTGTTGATTATCATGAAAAATTTGAATTTAGTATCATTTTTTTATGAAAACAATATGGAAAAATTAATTTCCATAAGCTGAGGTATGAGTCGAAATTATTACTAATAGAGCTTAACCTGCATTTAAAAATTTGTGACATTTTATTCACTATTCACTTGTACTGTCATGATTGTATATATTTAGAGCTTAACCCATGTTTAAAAATGAAAAATTAACTAAAAATTAAAACTTAATTGACTTTATTAAGTGACTCACTCCAGGGTTCAGATATCCAACCTCCCCAGTTACACCGTCTTTGTAAGTGATCTTGACATGCTGATGTGAGCGAGCGTGAACCATCATGTCCCATGAGTAGCCATACAGTCCATTTGTCCAGTTATTATAGCCCTGTATAGCCAAGAGATTCAATTTATAACATTTGAAATTCTTATATTTTGCATAATAATAATAATAATAATAATAATAATAATAATTATTAAACTTAACTTTTTATTAAAAATAAATACAAAATATTGTGTTTCTAGGATGTTAGTTTCTGGTCCAAATCAAATAAGCCTGTCTCTATGACATTCTCTAGACATGGCTTAGGTCCCACCTTCAATGTAAGACTATAAGATTTTTTATGAGTGTCATTGCATAACACAAATCGTAAGTGTGCTTGTTTAAATAAAAAAAACGTAATAACAATTGTGCGTAACAAGATTCACAATCTGAGGTATCATTCATGTCTAGCACAAACAGTGCAGGATAAGTTGCATGTCTGCGTTTAATTCTTAGGCTTATAAATTTGTTCAAATCTCTACCTATAGGGATGTTTGTCTTAGCATGCCTATCTACACATATTCATCATGACTAAATCTCTTCCCAGCAAGGCCTGTGATTCCTCTTCCAAAGGTTTGTGCAGATATTTGCTTTGGTTCACTATCAGTGTTTACATTGATTGTGAAAGCGCTGTATCCTCTGATCGACTGAACGTTCTAGATCAAACTGCACTCAAACAGTTTTAAATCACCTGCGTGATGAAGTGCGAGTACGGCAAGAAGAACTGCTCCATGATGTAAAGGATGGTGAAGATGGCGCTGATCTTGTGCTTGAAGCTCGGTGTGCTGGGTTTGGGATTAGCGTGAGCCTCCTGTTGTTCTCCAGACGCACTGGGTGGATTTGGGTAGATGCAGGATGAGCTGGGAATCGGGGCAGGAGAGATGAAAGGCAGTATGGGCTGGAGGAACTCTGGGAAACGGCCAAAAAAGCATCTGGGCCAGTCAGGGTAGCAGAAGAGAGGGCTTGTGGCCAACATGGTGTACGAAAACATTCCTGAGGATAAAAATACAGATAATGAAGTCTTCATAATCGCAAATCTTTTGGGTGAACTAGATTTCAAGAGTCATTTTTACCAATGCTAAAGAGCTGGGAATTCATGCAGTGGAAATAGCTGACAAAGAAGAAGGCGACAGGACGTGTGGCATCAAAGAAGAGCAGATAGCCAGCTGTGAGGTCTAAGATCAGACCTCCACCATGGACCACCAACAGACTGATCGATTCAACAGGCAAGATCAGTCTGAAACAGAGCAAAGGAGAAAAAACCCGACAAACATGAAGCTGATCTATAAAAACAATGTGTTATACTTGGGCAGATGTTGTTGGAGGCTAATATACTCACTTGAAAGGGTCAAATAACCAATGGTGCGCCAAGTACTTCATTGAGTATCCTTCTACCCAATCAGCATCCAGTTTCTTGACTCCAGCGATGAAGTACACTATGAAAATCTGTCCAAGGCAATGCACATTCAATATCTCATCACAGTTTTATCAATGTAGACAATCTTCTGCAACACAGGGCTGATATTTCTGGACAAACTGAGAGTCACCTGAGTTCTCAGCATAGTGTAGTTCCACAGCGGTACATGGGCGTTCCTCTTCCTGGGGTTTCGGAGTCCATCTAATGACCTGCGTTAAGACAATGTTTTGCTTGTGCACTTGTGCTATTTTTTGTTAAATAAATGACTCCTGGATTGATGTTTTGTTGTGCAATGCATATTTTTAAGTGTGAGTGTCCAAATACTCTATAGGGAGTCTAACTTTACCAGTATCTGTTGGCGTCCATGAGTGTGAGCTGGAAGCCGATGAGTCCGTACAGATAAGAGTGATTGTTCCAGGTTGTTTTGTCCAGGAAGAAAACGTACCAGTAAGTGGATATAAACATCAGACAGGCAAGGCGATATAAAAAGCCAAGCATGATACCAACAGCACCTGCAAAACACACACAAGATGATCAATCTTGTGAACGCAGTACTTCAAGGAGACAAAGAAAATTTGCTCACTGTAGATCGATGCAATTGGGTTCTGAAAGTAAAAATGCCCTCTAATTTTCTCCATTGTGGCCGATACTAATAAGCTGTTAATTATGTTCATGTTATGGTTGATACTGGCCAATATTAAAATAGTATACAATTTTGTCAAAATAAATGACAAATAAACCACTAAAAACTAAAATAAATTATTTTAAATGCAATAAGTGAATTTATGCATCAAAACATTATTGTACAGAACACAATATGGACATATTTTGAGATTTGCTATCGATAATATTTAACAGGGTTACTGAATAATTTTTTTAAGTTCTACTTTTTTAATGATTTTTTTTTTTAAAGATCAGCTATAAGTGTTTAATGATGAAAAAAGTAATCTAGTTATAAAAATAGAGGCATTTACAATTAAATATCAGAAATAAATACAAAAAAAAACATAATATTGTCCAAGAAACAATATATTGTGAATCTCTACATAAAATTTATTTATTAATTAAAATATTTTAATAATATAAACCATAATATATATATATATATATATTAATAAATTTAAGTAATTTATCTCAGAGCTGGATGTTTTTTAGTTCAAAGTTAAAAACTCTCTACTTAATTTTTTTTTAGAAATGCCTATGGAGAACATAAATGTGTGAAAAATACTTTCAGAAACAACGCCATATAGGAATAAATGGGCAGTCACTGTTTCCATTTCATAGAGACTTTTTCGAGGAGCTCACCAAGGAACATCACAAAATACACAAAGAACATCCAGTCCATGGGAAGGGGCTTCAGGAAGTTGAAGAGGGGGAATCGGCACACCGGTGCCCCATCTAAATACTTGTAGTCCAGATGACTCAGGCCTCGCTCCTGAGTGATGTCCAGCGCCATCAGCATACCTGAGAAAACAGCACGAATTAACATTCGAACCACAATTCAGAATTACAGATGCTGTAAAATCTCATATATCATGCATAAATGAGGACTCACCGAATAAGAAACGGAAAATGCCCAATGAGGCCGGGTCAGTGGGGCGATTGAGGAGACACACCAGTCGATGCCATGACGAGACGTCTTCCTTCTCAAAGCCAAAGAGACGCTTCATAGTGCTGGTCTGCTCCGATGGGGCCAAGGTTTGCTGTTTGTTCTCCTTACTGCTCTTTTTCTTCACTTTGGATGGTTCAACATATGGAGCACCTGTGAAATTGAGAAATGGAATCTCATTAATGTCTCAGATATTTCTCCTAGACAGCAATAAAATTAAACTGAGAGCAAATGGAGACTTAGAAGTCTCCAGTATATCCAATTTTCATCCTGAGGAAGAAAAAAAAAACATTATTTTAGAGACAAATCTTTTCTCAAGAGTTTCACATTGTGCTCAAGTTTACTAAAGTTTTAAATGACAGAGATTTCTAAAAATTCTAAAATATTTCACATTATGTTGCTTCTAGATATAATAATCTGAGATATACCATTCATATTGATTTTACAGCTTTAAACTTTTATATTATTTGTCTATTTTCTTCGCTGAATGAATTGTAGGAGACACTCCTGAGACAAAGTTGCCTGAACAAAACTAATCTGAGAACTCTATTAAGTCTCTTCTTGAGCTATATAAATAAGCACCACTGGGCAATACATTTTCTTATTAGTACACTTCATAGTATACTACAAAAAAAAAAGAAAGAAAAAAAGTGCATTGTTTTCGACTCAAACTAAACAAATCAAATAACATATATTTACATTTTAACTATTAATGCTCTTAATTAATCAAACGATGTGTAATCCTTAAATAATCAAATGCATACTAAAGCTAATTTCCAAGTATGCAACGTTGTTTGTAGTATTATATCCATACCATCTCTTTACTGTAGTAATACAGTAATTACCTGCTGTCGCGTCACTCGCCTCTGGCTCCATGTTGCAGGTTATGAAACCAGTCCGCGCTAAACGTTACAAAACCTTTGTCAGTCTTAAACCGACCGAAACGCTTTCACAACCGATACACAGGTAGACTTCAGCACGTGAGAGTGAGGGACGTGTCAAACAGACACACAGCACCCTGAAAGCTCAGATAGGTAGGGCACTGCGGCGACATCTGGACGCTCATTGGCTGATTCCGTCTAAGCCCCGCCCAGCAATGGCGAACTGGAAGCGAGCGCCTCTAGTGGCCGAAGCTGAGCACGTCACAGAGTGGTTGTGGTTTGATTCGGGTTTGCAGCATTTTTTTTAATTTCTATTTTGGAGTGAATGAAAACATCTCAGCTGAATACCAAAGCCATTTATGTTATGCAGTAATCATTATGTCCCAGCATGCTTGTCTTAAAATAGTGAAAAAAATTAAAATTGCAGTTTAAAGATGACAAATCATGTTAGTTGTTTCATCACAATATCACAAGCGGGAAATTTAATTATATATATAATTTCATTAATTTGAGTAGATATTTGAGCAGGCATTTTTTATTTATTTATTTATTTATTTATTTGTTCTCAAAGTCAAAAATGAAAGACCGACAATTAATAAATAATTAATTTTGTATATTTATTGTATTATGGTTATTGCAAATTTGTAATACAACGCAGAGAAACCACCAGACCACTAAGATGAACACTAAATAATAAAACAAAGTCGAACAAAATGTACAAGGACCAAAACGACGTAGACCTAGAATGACATTAACCCAGCAAACACAGAACTTACCCATAACGTTAGTAGCTTATTTGGTTCCCGTTTGGTTATTTTTGGGGGAACTAAATAATAACGTTCTAACATTCTTTTTATTTAATTATTTCTTTCTTTCTTTCTTTCTTTATTTTTATTTTATTTTATTTGCAACCATAACGTTTCCAGAACGTTGCAGTGTGTGTTTTTTTTCCCCCAGATCGTTCCCTTATTTATTTATTTATTATTTATTTATTCTTTCATTCATTCATTGCAACCATGTTCAAGGGATTGAAGTTTATTTATTTATTTATTTATTTAATTTTATTTAATTTAATTTTTTTTTTTTTTTGCAAGCATAACGTTTCCAGAACGTTGCAGGTTGTTTTTTCTTAAATAACTTAAAATAATTTATACAGAATGTTCCCTAATGAATGATTATTCATTCATTCATTCATTTATTGCAACCATGTTAAAGGAATTGGAGTTTTATTTTATTTTATTTTATTTTATTTTATTTTATTTTATTTTATTTTATTTTATTTTATTTTATTTTTTTATTTTATTTTATTTTATTTTATTTTATTTTATTTTATTTTATTTTATTTGTTTTGTAACCATAACGTTTCCAGAACGTTGCAGGTTGTTTTTCTTAAATAACTTAAAATAATTTATACAGAATGTTCCCTAATGAATGATTATTCATTCATTCATTCATTCATTCATTTATTGCAACCATGTTAAAGGAATTGGAGTTTTATTTTATTTTATTTTATTTTATTTTATTTTATTTTATTTTATTTTATTTGTTTTGTTTTGTTTTGTTTTGTTTTGTTTTGTTTTGTTTTGTAACCATAACGTTTCCAGAACGTTGCAGGGTGTTTTTTCTTAAATAACCTAAAATAATTTAGAATGTTCCCTAATGAATGATTATTCATTCATTCATTCATTCATTCATTCATTTATTGCAACCATGTTAAAGGAATTGGAGTTTTATTTTATTTTATTTTATTTTATTTTATTTTATTTTATTTGTTTTGTAACCATAACGTTTCCAGAACGTTGCAGGGTGTTTTTTCTTAAATAACCTAAAATAATTTAGAACGTTCCCTATGAATGCTTATTCATTCATTCATTCATTGCAACCATGTTGAAGGGATTGAAGGTTTATTTATTTATTTATTTATTTATTTATGTGAAAATAGTAATAAGAATTTACAAATAACGTCCTCTAATGGTTAAACTTGTTTAACAATTTGCTTAATTTCAGAATAATAAACTACTCAGAACTGGTGGACATCAAGCAACATTAAAACTTCTGATATGAAAACTTTGAAACGTTTTCATAACACCAGAAAAAAAAAGTATTTTTTTTTAGCGTACATAAAGTAAAGCCGAAGGACTGTTGCATCTCCGCGACTCTAGGTGGCAGCAGCACCCAGCGAACATCACAAACAACCGTGATGTGGAGGAGAGGCACATCCCTTCTGTTTGTTATTAACCAGTCTGCTTTTGTTTCAAACTGCGGATTAATTTATTACACATTTTACAGCCGATGCACGAACATCAACAGCTAATGTATGCCTTCATTATACACCTGATGATGCATTTGCACCGCGGTTGATGAGCAGAATCCAGCCTGTGTCCAGTGTTTTGAGAGGCAGAAGCGTGTGGTGAGTGTTTACAAGAGGCGAGGATGATTACTAGTGTTCTGTAACATACAAACGACAAACATAATAAGTTCAAGATAACGATGATACAGACAGCTCTACATCAAGAAATGCTTATAAGCCAGTCATTCCCAACATAACATCACTGTTTCTGTACTGAACCTTGGAGCTTCTCAATTGGAACTACTGGAATGTGCAATAACATTAATTTGAGCAAACTCACTTTAGATAATGCACATTAAGCACTGGAAATTGATCACTGTCCCCTGACTTCACTCCATACAGTGTTTAAGTTGTACTATTTTTAGACTTACTGCAGGTGGCACCCAGTACAAATGCACTGGTTGTACAGTCAGTGTTTGTAACATGACTAAATGAGTAGTGTCTGTTTTTGTAGGCAGAATAATTATGGGTTCACTCGGGAGCCGCTTCCAGTCGTCCCCCCGGGGCCCAGAGGAGGCTGTGGAGGAGCAGTGCGCTGGAAACAGACACAGCTGTGAGTGCAGGAAGAGGAAACGCAGCTCACACTGTGAGTGTGACAGTGAGCCCGAGGAAGAGGACAGTCAGCTGGACACGCCACGCAGGTGAGAACACATGCACAACTATTTAAAAGATTGGGGTTGGTCAGATTTTCTAAATATTTTTTGTCTCTTATGCTCACCAAGGGTGCATATATTTGATCAAAAATACAGTAAAACAATACTCTCATGTCATGATACACAATAGTGATCGTACAATACAGTACTCTCAGAATGCTTTAGCCAAAATAGATTAAAAAAAGATTTTTTTTTTTTTTACTTATAAGACATGATAAACAGTTAATAAAAAGTACTGTTCATTTTAAACATTAAATATGGCATTAGGAATTGACTTGAATAGGTTTGGACTCTTTCCCTCCTTTGCACAGGACAATGGTGACAATAGAAATATTCGTGATTTTTATTTTTTTTTTATTTTTTTTTTATAAATACAGAATTATTTCAGACACATATACTTGCTCTCTGTTTCTTATTACATTTAAAATGTTTTAAATATTGTATTTTATTAAATAATTTCTTTTTAATTTATTAGGAATAATTAATTAACATGGAAGATCAAATATGTGACTTTCTGGGTTGACCATATTTGATGCTATTGCCACTATCCGCAATGCATATTATTGCATTTTTGTATTGTGAATTATTGTGATGCAATATATTGTTGCACCCCTAGTAAAAACAGTAATATTGTGAAATATTATTAAAATTTAATTGGTTTTCTATGTGAATATATTTTAAAATATAATTTATAAATTAATTATTTATTAATTATAAATTAATTAATAAATTAATTTATTCCTGTGATGCAAAGCTGAATTTTCAGCATCATCACTCTAGTCTTCAGTGTCACGTGATCCTTCAGAAATCATTCTAATTTGCTGATTTGGTGCTCAATAAACATTTATTATTATTATCAATGTTGAAAACAGTTGTGCTGCTTAATATTTTTTTTATGGAAAAAAGAAGAAATACATTTTTTCAGGATTCTTTGATAAATAGAAAGTTCAAAAGAACAGTATTTATTTGAAACAGAAACCTTCTGTAGCATTATAAATGGCTTTACTGTCACTTTTTCATTTAATGCATTCTTTGCTGAAAAAAGTACTGATTTCTGTCAAAAAAACAAAAAACAAAACTCTGACCTCAAACTTGTGAAAAGTAATACACATACATGAAATAAATAATACCTAGAAATTAAACAGTTGCTATAATCAACAGGTATGATTGCCTTAAAATATAAAAAAAAAAACGGCAAAACATTACAGATTAATAATCTGCAACCCATTCATATCAATCTGACTGCGACTATCAAAAGCAGTTTATAGCCAGTTTGATCATTTTATCAAGCCAACAAGTTCACAACCAATGTTTTGGTTAGCAATCAATAAAATGCATGCACATGATCATAAAAAGATAAGGTATATTGTTGGCCCAAAATGGGAAAGGGAATGAAGCTGCATTATAGAGTAAGTGTACAGCTTTATGGAATCACTACTGTCATTTTTGATCAATTTAATGCATCCTTGCTGATTAAAAGTATTCACTGAAAAAAAAAAAACTGACAACTTCCAAACTTTTAAACTTTAGTCATATAAATGTATAAATGCTTTGTCACATTAATAGCATTGTATTTATTAAATGCGTCTAATATATATATATATATATATATATATATATATATATATATATTTTGTCTGTGTTCTTTCTGTGGACAGGAAGAAGTTGAAAAGCACCTCTAAGTACATCTACCAGACACTGTTTCTGAATGGGGAGAACAGTGACATCCAGATCCGCGCCCTGGGGCAGGAGTGGAACCTGCATAAAATTTACCTGTGTCAGGTTGGTCCAGCTGTTCATTAAAGTCTTATTCTCCTAATAACAGAGTACTTAGAAGTACTCATTCATTTTGCTTTGATTTAAATGTTTTTTCCTCTCATTTTGCAGTCTGGCTATTTCTCCAGCATGTTCAGTGGATCCTGGAAGGAGTCTAACATGATGGTTATTGAGCTTGAGATCCCAGACCAGAATATTGACACTGAGGGTGAGGAATCTGAAAATACGTTTTACCTTCTTGATGCAATGGACAAATTTAAGTTGTTGTTTTTATATTTTCGACAGCAAATGTTCATATCCTGACCATTTTTTCTTCTCCATCTGTAGCCCTGCAAGTGGTTTTTGGGTCACTCTACAGGGATGACGTGTTGATCAAACCAAGTCGAGTTGTTAATATTCTCGCTGCTGCTTGTATGCTTCAGTTGGTGAGTATGTTTGGTGTTAAAAACTTCATCATTACCATCTGATTCCATAAAGATGTACAGTTACTCAATAATGCAGCTTTTGTGCCAACAATATGCCTTAACTTTTTATGATCAAGTGCATGCGTTTTATGGATTGCTAACCAAAACATTGGTCGTGAACTCATCTTGTCAACTTGTTAGCTTTATAAAATGATCAAACTAGCTATAAATTGCAAAAATGACTTTTGATAGTTGTAGTCAAATTGGTATGAATGAGTTGCACATTATTAATCTGTAATGTTTTGCCCTGTGTTTATATTTTATTAAGGCAATCATTGATTACAACATTGATAATATTATGTTTATAATAAATGTTTCTATCATCATATTAGAATGCTTTCTGAAGGATCATGTGACACTGAAGACTGGAGTAATGATGCTGAAAATTCAGCTTTGACCACAGGAATAAATTACATTTTGAATATATTCAATAAGAAAACAGCTATTTTAAATTCAAATTATTTCATATATTACAAATATTGAATATTACTATTTTATTCTATTTTTGATAAAAAAAAATGCAGCCCTAAAAAAACTGTTTGAACAGTAGTATAGGTATAAATGTCTTTCTAAAGAGTACTTGCCAAAAAAAAAAAACTATTTTTGTTGAAAATATAAAAATCTAGTATTACCCACGTAATCATCTTTGCAGGTTGTCTTTCTAGCGTCTTCCTTTAATAATTTGCTGTTTGTCTTTTCCAGGATGGACTGATCCAGCAGTGTGGAGAGACCATGAAGGAGAATGTGAATGTGAAGACTGTGTGCAGCTATTATAACTCAGCCACCATCTATGGCTTGGACTCCGTCATGAAGAAGTCAGTAGTCTTGTCTGATTTCCTGTCTGATTATTCTCTAACACACATAATACATAATAAATGTGTTGCATGATCTCGGTGCATTGCAGGTGTTTAGAGTGGCTCCTCAATAACCTGATGACACATCAGAACGTGGACCTTATGAAGGAGCTCGGGTACAGTCTTACTCTATGCATCTATGTCTGACCTCATCTGAAGGTTTTAGTGCTTATAAATGTTTGGTCTATTTTAATATATGTGTAGGGCGGAAATTATGGAACAACTCATTCAGTCCTCTGATCTGTTCGTAATGCAAGTGGAAATGGACGTCTACACGGCACTGAAAAAGGTAGATGATATCATATATCATCATAGCATTTTATGATATTACAGGACCAATCTAAATGATTTTGTATATGAGCTGCTTCATGTTTATTGCCACTTATACCGAGTTCACACTGCACGATTTTCAAAGTCGTCGAATCACCGTGGTTTTCACACTGCACAACTATCTGGGGTAGCATTCAGTTGCTGCTGTGTTCATATTGCACGATGGATCGGCGACAGGATTATTATACAGGTTACACACTGATATTGTGGTCTATAACCATATTTGCCTCCGATTTCAGGGCATTTGTCGGCGATTTCGCATAACGGGTGAAAATCGTGCAGTGTGAACTCGGCATTAATGGATAATCTGCAATCTTTTGGAAGCATTTTAAGAATTTAAATTGATTTATTTAATATCACATTTATTTAATCAAATAATATAAAAAAAATGTAAAATGCAATACATTTATTCAATAAATTAAAAGTCCATTTATGTTTTCTTAATCATTTTGATAAAGGAATAAGAATAACTTTCATATAGTTGTATTTTAAAATTAATGTTTTAATAATGAAATATTTTTAATATTAATATTTTAAAACACTTAATATTTCACACATTATAAACATCCTATTAAAAATGTAATTAATACGATATAGCAGGCATTTCAGTGTATTTATTTCTCTGTAATGCATTTTATGATACATTATGCCCACCTCAATAAAAATGATTATCAAGTCATTTAATCATTTAAATTAAATTAAAAGCTTTTTTTTTAAAACATGTCTTAAAATGAAAAATGTAAAATGTAATTTCATTGAAATTATTAAATTGTATGGTTCCGATTGTAAATGTCTTAAAATGAAAATTCTATCTTTAAATGAAATGTTATCTTTGAATTTAATGTGTATATTTTTTCAATACAAACGGATATTTATATAACTTTTATATATATATATATATATGCAGCCTGCTCTGTGAGTATTAAAATTTTATTGATTTTGACTGTAACAGGGTTTTTTGCTGTTTATTTATTTTCATTTTCCATAATAATGTTATTTTATATATATATACATACACACACACACACACACACACACACACACACACACACAGTGGGGCAAAAAAGTATTTAGTCAGCCACCAATTGTGCAAGTTCTCCCACTTAAAAAGATGAGAGAGGCCTGTAATTTTCATCATAGGTATACCTCAACTATGAGAGACAAAATGAGAAAAAAAAATCCAGAAAATCACATTGTAGGATTTTTAAAGAATTTATTGGTAAATTCCTCGGTAAAATAAGTATTTGGTCTCCTACAAACAAGCAAGATTTCTGGCTCTCACAGACCTGTAACTTCTTCTTTAAGAGGCTCCTCTGTCCTCCACTCATTACCTGTATTAATGGCATCTGTTTGAACTCGATATCAGTATAAAAGACACCTGTCCACAACCTCAAACAGTCCAACCCCAAACTCCACCATGGCCAAGACCAAAGAGCTGTCAAAGGACACCAGAAACAAAATTGTAGACCTGCACCAGGCTGGGAAGACTGAATCTGCAATAGGTAAGCAGCTTGGTGTGAAGAAATCAACTGTGGGAGCAATTATTAGAAAATGGAAGACATACAAGACCACTGATATTCTCCCTCGATCTGGGGCTCCACGCAAGATCTCACCTCGTGGGGTCAAAATGATCACAAGAACTGTGAGCAAAAATCCCAGAACCACACGGGGGGACCTAGTGAATGACCTGCAGAGAGCTGGGACCAAAGTAACAAAGGCTACCATCAGTAACACACTGCGCCGCCAGGGACTCAAATCCTGCAGTGCCAGACGTGTCCCCCTGCTTAAGCCAGTACATGTCCGGGCCCGACTGAAGTTTTCTAGAGAGCATTTGGATGATCCAGAAGAAGATTGGGAGAATGTCATATGGTCAGATGAAACCAAAATAGAACTTTTTGGTAAAAACTCAACTTTTCGTGTTTGGAGGAGAAAGAATGCTGAGTTGCATCCAAAGAACACCATACCTACTGTGAAGCATGGGGGTGGAAACATCATGCTTTGGGGCTGTTTTTCTGCAAAGGGACCAGGACGACTGATCCGTGTAAACGAAAGAATGAATGGGGCCATGTATCGTGAGATTTTGAGTGAAAACCTCCTTCCATCAGCAAGGGCATTGAAGATGAAACGTGGCTGGGTCTTTCAGCATGACAATGATCCCAAACACACGACCCGGGCAACGAAGGAGTGGCTTCGTAAGAAGCATTTCAAGGTCCTGGAGTGGCCTAGCCAGTCTCCAGATCTCAACCCCATCGAAAATCTTTGGAGGGAGTTGAAAGTCCGTGTTGCCCAGCGACAGCCCCAAAACATTACTGCTCTAGAGGCCAAAATAGCAGCAACAGTGTGTGAAAACCTTGTGAAGACTTACAGAAAACGTTTGACCTCTGTCATTGCCAACAAAGGGTATATAACAAAGTATTGAGATGAAATTTTGTTATTGACCAAATACTTATTTTCCACCATAATTTGCAAATAAATTCTTTAAAAATCCTACAATGTGATTTTCTGGATTTTGTTTTTTTTTTCTCATTTTGTCTCTCATAGTTGAGGTATACCTATGATGAAAATTACTGGCCTCTCTCATCTTTTTAAGTGGGAGAACTTGCACAATTGGTGGCTGACTAAATACTTTTTTGCCCCACTGTGTGTGTGTGTGTGTATATATATATATAAGATAAATATAAATAAATAAATAAATATATAAACTTAAACCTAAAACTTAATAAATTCAGTAATTACTCTTTACTTAGATGACATGTTAGGGTTCTTTGGAGATATAATGTTCCAACAAGCCTGCTTGATCAGTTACCAAAGAAGAATGTCAAAATTATTCAGCAAAATAAGATTTTCTTATCAAAGTGATAAAATGTTGTGTTGCAAAAATGAGTACACCCTCCTGAAAGTTACTAAATAAAAAAAACAAAACAAAACAAAAAAATGTGTATAGGTTTAAGGCTAGTTTTGATCAACAGGTAAGTATATTGAACCAAAACTTTGAAAGACAAGTAATTTCCTGACAATTAAAAGTGTTATATAGCCCACTGAATCATACTCAGACTTAATTCTGGCAGCAGTGTGGAAGTTCTAGAGACCTGCACTCCTGCGGGAGTACTGCGGGACC
Organism: Spinibarbus caldwelli; assembly: GCA_039654775.1. NCBI lineage: Eukaryota > Metazoa > Chordata > Actinopteri > Cypriniformes > Cyprinidae > Spinibarbus > Spinibarbus caldwelli. The sequence goes on along the minus strand of CM077267.1, from coordinate 19,341,786 downwards.
CACGGGACCCAACGCAACAGGGTGCGGCGTGGGACAACTCTTGATGTGCGGGTGCGGGCGGGAAGAGACTTGTGTGTGTGCGGGATGCGGGAGAATTAAATTATTTGCGGGACTCCCGCAAAATAGAAATTATCTACACATAAAATGTCTAAAACATATAAATTGTTATTTATCTGTTGCACAAAAGGAACGACTAATATTAACATTAAAATTATTAACATGCGCAAGCTAGGCAGAGTTTCTATTTATAACACGTGTTTAAAGGGTTGCACAGTGTAGCCAATCACAGACTCAGCTGTTGATTTCTGGAATGCAATGGCCAGTCAGAGGTGACTCACCCCAGTGCTGAAATTGCGTGCTCACGAATTGTCTCATTTTAATACACGAAGTGTAGACATTGAGGAAAGATTCATTGTGCATATGTTCATTGTGTTATAACAGAGCTTTATGAGATCGCGATGAACTGAGAACCATTTCATGTAAATTTCTTCGATGTACAGAAAAAAAATCTATATAGATTACTTTTATGTGGGGTTTTGCGGGTGGGAGTGGGACAAAACATGAATGTCGCGGGCAGGAGCGGGACCAGATGAGAGATATTTCTGTGGGAGCGGGCGGCCGCGGAACAGAATTTTGCGGGAGTGGGCGGGCGCAGGACTGAAAAATCCGTCCCGCACAGGTCTCTAAGTGGGACCACTTGGGAGAGAACTGCCAGTTGATTTATTTCTCAGCATAAAAGAGGACAACGGTACAAGAGGAATACCAAATTATTGTTTTAAGTGTGAAAATATAGCAGAAGTAGCACCGACATTCAAAAACAATGGACTTGTGACAAGGCTCCTGAAATAATCAGGTCTTCACTTTAAGATTTCATTTAGTGATGAGTGAATTTTTGCTAGAAAAAGAGCAGGAGAAATAACATGCAAGTGTCTCAGAGCCGGCAAAAGCTATGAAAAGAGTGACACTTTATCTCACAGAGTATGACGCAGCCTGCAGAAGTGACATGCATGGTTGTTGTCACCACTAGAATTACCCACTGTAGCCAAAGCAAAATAAACTCATTTAACCTCTTCCAAGGCCCATATTTACAAAATAGAGACTTCTGGGAATCCATGCTCTGGTCTCAAGAGACCAAGTCAATCATTTCAGATCCAAAAGCATCCAAATGCTCTGGTGTTGCTAGAGGAGGAGTACAGTGAGAAGTGCTTGGTACCCACAGTGACGTTCAGTGGTAGTAAAGCTCTTATATAGGGATGAGTGAGTGCTGAAGGTGTGAGGGAGTTGTGCTTTATCAACGCTGTCATGAATTCACACACTACTGTGTGATGTAATACAAAAACTTGAAACAGAAGATGCTACCCTCCCCTCCCCCTGCATTATTGGGCATTTTTTCAGCATGACAATGAAGATATTCATTCTCCCAAGGTGAAAATCCTTCAGTGGACATATACAGGTACATCTCAATAAATTAGAATGTCGTGGAAAAGTTCATTTATTTCAGTAATTCAACTCAAATTGCGAAACTCGTGTATTAAATAAATTCAGTGCACACAGACTGAAGTAGTTTAAGTCTTTGGTTCTTTTAATTGTGATGATTTTGGCTCACATTTAACAAAAACCCACCAATTCACTATCTCAACAAATTAGAATACTTCATAAGACCAATAAAACAAAACATTTTTAGTGAATTGTTGGCCTTCTGGAAAGTATGTTCATTTACTGTATATGTACTCAATAGTTGGTAGGGGCTCCTTTTGCTTTAATTACTGCCTCAATTCGGCGTGGCATGGAGGTGATCAGTTTGTGGCACTGCTGAGGTGGTATGGAAGCCCAGGTTTCTTTGACAGTGGCCTTCAGCTCATCTGCATTTTTTGGTCTCTTGTTTCTCATTTTCCTCTTGACAATACCCCATTGATTCTCTATGGGGTTCAGGTCTGGTGAGTTTGCTGGCCAGTCAAGCACACCAACACCATGGTCATTTAACCAACTTTTGGTGCTTTTGGCAGTGTGGGCAGGTGCCAAATCCTGCTGGAAAATTAAATCAGCATCTTTAAAAAGCTGGTCAGCAGAAGGAAGCATGAAGTGCTCCAAAATCGGTTCTCTCGGTTGGTTGTGCATCTTTTTCTTCCACACTTTTTCCTTCCACTCAACTTCCTGTTAACATGCTTGGATACAGCACTCTGTGAACAGCCAGCTTCTTTGGCAATGAATGTTTGTGGCTTACCCTCCTTGTGAAGGGTGTCAATGATTGTCTTCTGGACAACTGTCAGATCAGCAGTCTTCCCCATGATTGTGTAGATTAGTGAACCAAACTGAGAGACCATGTTGAAGGCTCAGGAAACCTTTGCAGGTGTTTTGAGTTGATTAGCTGATTGGCATGTTACCATATTCTAATTTGTTGAGATAGTGAATTGGTGGGTTTTTCTTAAATGTGAGCCAAAATCATCACAATTAAAAGAACCAAAGACTTAAACTACTTCAGTCTGTGTGCATTGAATTTATTTAATACACGAGTTTCACAATTTGAGTTGAATTACTGAAATATATGAATTTTTCCAAGACATTCTAATTTATTGAGATGCACCTGTATTTCACTCAATCTTAACGCTCTTGAGCAGCTGTGGGGGATTCTGTAGAGACAAGCTGAGCAAAACTCCCCATTAAAGACCAGAGCATTTAAGGAGGTCGTCCTCCAGGAGTTAAACAGGACAGATGTGAAAATTTGTCATGAACTTGTACACTCAGTGCCAAGAAGGGTCAGAGAAGTATACTTAAAGTTCTGGAGGACATACTAAGTACTAGAATATTATACATTTGCTGAATTAAATCTAGGGTGTACTCATTTCTGCAATCCTTCATTTAAACAAAATTGGCTAATTTACTTATCTTACAGAAAATATTGACATATTTTGTTGTTTTTATTAAGTATATGTTTAATACATTTCAATTTTGCCATCTTTCCATGAATTATATTAGTGATCATTAAGAAAATACATATTTTATATTTATTCAGAGGGGGTGTACTCATTTATGCTGTGCACTGTGTATATCAAATTTATATTTATAAATTTTAAAAATATTTTTTTTTTGTTTTATAACCTATTTTTTCGCTTTTTTAAATACCACACAGCAAAATTTAAAAGTTCCTTTATGAACAAAAAATAATGAACAGAAGTGTTTCAAAGATTGTAAATACAATGATAAATACACTCTTGTTGTGCTCAATCAATTACTATAATTGGCCAAATGTAAGATATTTTTTGTAAGACATTTTTTTAAAATATATTTTTATAGTTCAGTGTCAAAAAATGGATTCTTCTTTTATTTTGTATGTCCTGCTTTACAGGGTTAAAGCTGGTGCTTTTAGTGGTGCACTGAAACTACATCACTGCTTTGTTTTTGACTCTTTTTCAGTGGATGTTCTTGCAACTTAATCCATCCTGGGATGGACCTATCAAACAACTTCTGCTTGATGCAGACGCCTGGCTGTGTAAAAGAAGAAGCGGTACGTTCCTGTCATAGAAATACATAAGTGCATTTATATAACCTTCCCGTAACTGCCACACTCATACACAGAGGCTGGAGAAGAGGAGCCGTTTCTGAACACAGATGATGGGATGCCCTTCGTCCCTGTTTTCAGACACATCCGCCTGCAGTACATCATCAATGACCTGGCCTCTGCTCGCATGCTTGAACGGGACAACATCCTACCTCCCGGTGAGACTTTCCTGGTGCACTCTGACTCCAGAAATTACATGAAGCCAGTCACATTAGAAGATTTCTGAGAAAGATTTTGTGTGCAATATGCATCAGCTTGTTCTCAGATGGTCCATTGCTGTTTTAGGCTGAGATTAGTGTGTGGATATTAACTCAACTTCCTCTTGTGTCGTTATCAGAGTGGCTGAGCGCTGTGTACAAACAGCAGTGGTTTGCTATGCTAAGAACAGAACATGATAACGATAACGGGTGAGAGAACGGCCCAAACATCTTCACTGCTAAACATTAAACGTGGTGTGAATTGCAAATAAGTGAATATGATTGTTACAGACCACAAGAGGCCAATAAAGAGGAGTTTGAGCTCAACAGCATGCGCTGTGGCCGAAAACTGACCAAAGATGGAGATGTGAGTTGGATTCTTGCTATTAAATTTGTTGTATCTTTTGCTGGTTTAGAATTGAATGTATATATTGTTGTTGTCTCTTCAGTACTGTTGGCGATGGACGGGGTTCAATTATGGCTTTGACCTGCTGGTGACCTATACAAATCGTTTCATCATCTTTAAGAGAAACACCCTCAGTCAGCCATGTGGAGGCGCTGTCAGTTTACAGCCACGACGCCACCTTGCGTACCGGTGAGCTGTTACACCTCAGATTATTATATTATATTATATTATATTGTGGAGGAATGAATAATATAATATAACATATTTTATACATCAATGTCTAAACTATAAATCATATTTTTTTTATACATATATTGGACATATATGTTTCTTAGTAATAAAAGTATATAAGCACAAAATATATTATTAAAATAATGTTTGTATATGATTTTAATAATTAATACATATTATTTATTTTTTTATTACTTTATAATTAAATATTGAATTACCAGATAACACCATACTTCCCTAGTTAATCACAGCACATTAAGAATTAACATTTTGTATTATAGTTGAACTGTTATGTTTAAATATGCAAAAGAAGCATTGTCTAATTAAAATGCACTGAATTGCATACATTTCCAGAATAGAAATCTGAACACTGGATAAAGCCAGGTTCAAAATTCTGGTTTTCTTCTTTTTCTTCTAACATATTAGAGTTGAAGGATTTTTATATCTTTTAATCACTTCATAAATCAGAAAGTCCTGTCAACACCTAGTAAAAGATAATTTTTCTCCATATTTTTAGGGAAAAAATGTTATATAAAATGTTGTATAAAAATCTTTATTTGTTTTTTTCTTGCTTTCTTACTACTTCTTTTTTAACATATTAGTTAAAGGATTTTTACAGCTGTGATTGTGATATCTTTTAATCACTTCATAAATCAGAAAGTCCTGTCACCCAGTAAAAGATAATATTTCTCCATATTTTTAGGAAAAAATGTTATATAAAACTTTTTCTATCTTTCTTCTTATTTTTTTTTAACATGTTAGAGTTGAATGATTTTTATAGCTGCGATTTTGATATCTTTTCATAACTTCATAAATCAAAAAGTCCTGTCAACACCCACTAAAAGATCATTTTTCACCATATTTTTCCAGTATAAGATCATTTTTCACCATATTTTTCCAGTATAAGATCATTTTTCAACATATTTTTAGGGGAAAAAAATATATTCAGACAAATGATATGAACTCTGTAAAAACATTCAGAATATAGAATAAAACTGTAAAGTTTGTTGAGTGTAAGTGTTACTGAAGTGGAGATTTCTGGCTCAGTGCAGGAGAACAAAAAAAATACATTTTGAGAAAATGGTAAATCTCAAAATCTCAAAATTGACCAGTGCATGAAAAACAATAGTTTTGCCTGTAGTGTCTTGCCTTAAATAAAATGTATTAATTAACATGTATTAATATATTACATATATAAGTCGTTATTTTTAATTTTGTATTTAATAAGGTTGAAAACTTTTTTTTTCTTTTTTCAGATTGCGCCTTGCTTCATTTGATAACAGTGGAAAAGTGGTTTGCAGCCGGTCAACTGGCTACCAGCTTGTTACTCTTGAAAAGGACCAGGTATTCTGTCATAATGTTAAATATAAAACCATTTCATTTCCAGTTACTCAATGCTTGACTTGACTGAGCTAGTCCTTTGTGTTACAATGACAGGAATACGTGGTGATGAATCTGGACAGCCGGCTCTTGTCTTTTCCTCTGTATGTGTGCTGTAACTTCCTCTACACTTCCCTGTCCAGTGAGAGGAGAGGTGACACACCAGAGCCGGAAAACAGTGCCCGCAGTGTGTCGTGACCCCACACAGCATAAAACCTCCATCAGCCACCAGTCCAGCCTTCAGTTGAGCCGCCGCCTTATAATTTAGTTTGTTAGCGTCATGTATATTATTTCAGTCTTTTTATTTGTATGCTTCATTTGTAAATAGTCAGGTGCCTTTTTAAATAATTTGCTACATATCGGCATCAGAGCTAAGAGTAAGTGCTCTTGGTCATGAACTTCATTTGATTCTGTTTGTATTTGTTTGGAAGTTGTCTTATATGTAAACTTGTTAGGCTGGTTAATAATTTGTCAGTCATTCCCATTTTTTTTTTTTTTTGCAAAAAAGAAAAAAGACAATGTCGGTTTTGTACTGTTATATTTGTTTGAAATTGGTGCTAATGTGATACATGTTGTCATTAATCGTCAATGCATGCTGATGTAGGAACAGTGAAGGGTTAACAGGCATGTGTTGGTTTACCAACAGGGCATTTTAAGTGACTTCCACAGGTGTCCAATGAAGCAGTACAATTTTCAATATTTATACACAATGTGGTTTTGGTTAAATGTAAATATTGTCGGACCAAAGCGTCATATAAAATCAAAATGTTCATTAAAACAGCACTGACAGAAGAAATCACGTTCACTTTGAAACTGCAGTGTGAAAAACATCAGTAATAAAACCTGTTTGAACAGCATGATTTTCTTTATACTGTATATGTATACAGATACACACATACATTACCAGTCAAAAGTTTTTGAACAGTAAGATTTTTAAGTTTCTTCTGCTCATCAAGCCTGCATTTATTTGATCCAAAGTACAGCAAAAAACTGTAAAATTTTGAAATATTTTTACTATTTAAAATAACTCTTTTCTATTTGAATATATTTTAACATGTAATTTATTTCTGTGATCAAAGCTAAATTTTCAGCATCATTACTCCAGGCTTCAGTGTCACATGATCCTTCAGAAATCATTCTAAAGGCTTCAGAGCAGCTAACTGCCAAAACTTCTGCTTTTGTCAGAGGTGCTCACACTTGCTGATGATCAGTTAATCATAGGTATTTGATTAGCAGTGCCTGACTGCTACTTACCCTCTTACAGTAATTCCTATGTTAACAGCAAGGGTGTCCTAACTTTGTCACACATGGCTTTTCCACTTTAGCTTTATTTTTAAGTAAACAATGATACGGTGCAATATGCCATGTGTTGTTGTTTATCTGAGGTTTTATTTTCCAAATTTTAAGAAATTTCACATGACTGTATATTTGTCTTTCAACAGGCAGCAAGTTGGTTTGATCACATTATTTATTGTCTGTACAAAACAATATGGACACACCAAGTCACAATCAGGTGACAGCAAAGATCAAATTCTTCCATCTAGTAAACTCATGAGTCCACAAGAATCATTTCATACAGCCTCGGTCACAATCAGAGCTTCACTGAGATATTGAGTTCAGGCTGTCTTTCAGTTTGCGAGTCATGCTGGGCAGCAGGTTCAGGTGTTCGTCCACACAGCTGCTCACACAGCTGTCCATCAGCGCCCGCACGGCAGGCTCCTTCGCCCCGGAGTCAAACAGGCCCTTGGCCTTGTCATTACAGTGCATCGTACACCTCGAGAGACGATCCTGTAGAGGAATAAATGGTTCTTCCAAATCACACTTTTTCAGCTAAAAAGTAAGTGATCTGAAAAGTCGACTGACCTGAAACTGCTCGAGTTCACTGGTGACCAGTCCTTGAGCTTTAGCCAGCGGTGTGTGGCAGCGGTCTATACACTGGTGCACCTGGTTCATGGAGTGGCCAGAATTCTCACAACACTCTGCACTGCAGCGAAACATGCGCCTCTAAAGATTGAAAGAGCTTTAACAGCCATTGTTAAATCAACCTCTGATTAATAAGTGGTCAAAAACTATATTTTGGACATTACAACCGACTGTGGTCAATGTAGTAAATCAATAGAGAAACGAAAAACAGAATGAATGACAAAACAGTTTATTGTTTATGATTTCATATTAAAAGGGACTACATGTAACAAAAAAAAAATATTTAAAAGTAATTAAAATGTAAATGAGTCAGTAATTGGATACAGTATAAATTAACTATTCATATTAAAATCATATTATTATATAATTAAAACAATTATAGACTTCCCTTAAAGTTTGGGGTCTGTAAGATTTTTTGTCTTATGTTCACCAAGACAGTAATATTTTGAAATATTATTGTAATTTAAAATAACTGTTTTCTATTTTCATATATTTTAAAATGTAATTTATTCCTGTGATTTTAAAGCTGATTTTTCAGCATCATTACTCCAGTCTTCAGTGTCACATGATCCTTCAGAAATCATTCTAAAATGCTGATTTGCTGCTTAAGAAAAATACCTGATTATTATCCCTTAATTTTTTATTTTTTTGTGGAAGCATTGTTACATTTATTCCAGGATTCTTTGATGAATAGAAAGTTCAAAAGAACTGCATTCATTCAAAACAGACTTGTTTTGTATCAATGTTGTATCAAAGTCTTTACTGTCACTTTTGACCAATTTAATGCATCCTAGCTGAATAACATTATTTCTGTAATTAAAAAAAAATGAATAAAAGCTTAGTTTTAAATTGATATGGCAAAAAAGACCCGTGAATTAATGTTGACACAAAAGCAACAGTGTTCATCGCTGATATGAAGTACTGGATACAGGGCTGTAACCACCATAGACACTGAGGGGGACAATTATTTCAATGGAGACAATTATTTCAATGGAGACAGGCCGCAGCTGTCGAGCAAGATGGCAAATAGCAGCGGCGGCACATAATATCCGCGTTCTGATTGGTCAGATCGCCTGTCAATCAAGCTCTTTGCGAACGGTCAATTGAACTGGCCAATCAAATCAAAGTAGGCGGGGTTTAGCGTTTACAGAAGCTGAGCGCGCAGCGCCCGCGAAGATTGAAAACATTGAAAGACAGCGAGGTAAGACGGAAGCTGCTAATCATTTAATGTTTAGTAAACTGTTTTACTATAGAAATGTTAAATGACCGACAGTTATATTCAGTGAAGCAAACTATTCGACTCAAATATGCCCATTTTGAGAGAGAGATGAAATGTGCGTGTGTTAATTATCTGCATCTGTTTGTCTGTCCCTACAAACAATGAAACTGAATTTAGTCCTACTTCAAAAACACGCCATAGCTGAGAAATATAATGCAGCGATTCAGTATGGAAACTATTTTATTAAAATAAAAGTCGCGAGGTAGTGTTGAGTTTCTGTGCGCGAGTAATAATGCGTGCGCGTGCGTCAGTTAACCCTTAAATGCATGAATGTTTCGCCAATCATTACATATTCAGGTCTTTAGCGACCCGGGCCTATATATACAGCACGGATGGATCTCTAACTGCTGCAATAGCACAAAACTCTCTTGATATTTTAAGAACTATTACAGAAGAATAAAATTAGGTATATTTCGTTACCTTTTGAAACATAAAAGGGTTCAATTTGAGCAGATGATTTTACCATCGCTGTCATCGTCAGAGCGCACTTCCACAGTACATTCAACATCTGCCTCATATTCGCCATCTCAGCCATATTCTCAAAACTATCGTTTTCAATGACTTCATATTCAATATTTTGATCACTGGCAGCTTATTTAACACATCCAGCATCAAACGGAAGTGACATTTATATTTCATTGCGTACAGTAATTGCTGTGCAGTAAAACCATTCAAACCAGTTCAATTTTTGCTGATGATATTGGTTTGTTTTATGCCTGCAGTAATTATGAGTGAAACACCACTTCATCATTGTGTACCAAACAGTGCCACCTTGAGGAAAAAAGATGCATTGCACGTAATGCGTCATCAGATATGTAAATATAGTTGCGCAGAAAAAATACTTACAAATTTACATACCTCGGGTCTCTAGCAACCCTATACACTTTTTACAAAAAATAAAAAATACTCAGAAAACAGGCATTCTTTTATATTTTAATATTTGTTTCTTGTTATAGTGTTTATAATGAATAGATTGAGGAATACTACGAAAGTTGATGTCTAACTTTAAAAAATGAAGGAGAGAGAGAGAGTGGAGAATGATGTATGCATTTAAGGGTTAATGCATGCATGCATATATAAAATAATTGGTCCCTCCAATGTTCAACACATGGTCACATGGCCTTGACTGGATAGTATCTAGATCAGTTACTTCTGTATTCAGTTTTTAGGAGGAACATGAAAAATGAAGCTTACCTGCATCTTACGGATGTAATCTTTCTCCAGACTCTGAACCATATCCTCCACTGCCTTCTGCACTCGAGCCTGCTGTGTTTCTGCCATTCCTGATCTCACATCAACTGCTTTTATTTTCAATTATTCAGCTGCTACTTCAACCAGCTCTATACAACTCTATAAAGCCATCAATCAAAACCAACACGATTTACTAACAAAGCCTGGAAATCATTACTAAAATGTTAAAATGCAGCAGTTTGAAATGAAACCAAAAAAAATCCTGCAATTCAATAATTTTTCAGTAAGGTCACCTCCTACTACACCTTAAGCATGCTACCAGTAATCACGCCACTTCCGCCGTGGAGTGCGTCCTATTTCCGGTACCGTACTTCATTCAAAGGACGAGTCTGCGGCTGCTGGATTTCACGCACCTGTTGTATGCACTTTATCACCTTTACATTTTTTTAACTTCTCATCCCGACTTTTAAAGAGGTGAGAGACATCGTTTTGACAGCTGCGTAAATTTAAGCTTGACATGCATAACAATGTCTGTATGCGAGTCTGACTGAATAGTTTAACAGCAAACTTCTCAACTCACTTTGCATCGATGGGACTTTGTCTTCGCTAGTTACAGAAGTTATTATCAATGCTGTTGATTTATAGATTTGCATTTTTAGTACAGTTTACATTATCATACTGTGGAAATTGTCAGTTGGATTTCTTCATGCTTGTTTTCGAAAACAGACGAAGCGCAAAGCGACGCATTTTCAGAGTTGAATCTGCTGAAAGATGCAATGAATTTATTATTGTGTGTAAATGCAAATGTACAATTCTAAACGACTTTGTGCTTATGAGCTAAATCATAAAACAATCGAAAGCTGCAATATTTTATACCTGTTTGAATGTTTTAAATCAGTGGTTTTCACCCAGGGGTCCTCAGTAAACTTCCAAGGTGCCGCTGGTTGACTTAAAATATTTTAAATCAATAAATTATTAATAATATACTAAAATAACCTTACTCTAATGTAATTCAAAATTCTAAAATTATTTGTTTTAAGAAAATAAATAGGAATCACAAAATTAATCGTGGTTAATTTAATGTATAAATACTATATACACCATAAACTTTCTGGTAATAAACATAATTTAGAAAACGAGTAGCTATCTATGCAGCAGAAATATCGCAGTCCATATCAGGCGTTTGTGTTCGTGTTGGACAAGTGAACACAGCTTCTTACTCACTTTTTATTAATCAAAAGCAAATACAGACAGTAACCAACAACAACGAGAAACAAAATAAACACAAAAAGGCTGAGAACTGTTGTAGATCATACAATTTGCTTGTCACAGACTGTGTGATGATGTGTTTGTGTCGTAACGTGAAATAATCCCTGAATCGTTGTTTTTAGGGAAAATATGTCGCAGTGATGAGTCATATTTCACACCCATGGGTGTGGAAACATCTGTATAGTTTTTCTCAGCTCTAGCATGTGTCATAGACCAGATAATAAAATATTAATCTGGTAGCAAGCTGCATGATTTGTCTTGTAAAGCAGAATCTGACCTTTCTGTTAATTGGACAGTGAACAGCTACCTCCTTCCAAAGTACATTTCATATATGAAAATCTGATCTCATGTAAATGCATTATCTATTTTTTTTTTTTTTTTCTTTCAGATGTTAATATTGTGCAATCCTGAATTCCTAGAATGGCTCTGAGACACTTGTCGGTGAAGGCTTTCCTCTTCTTTGGGCTTTGTCAAGTTGGACGCAGGGGTTTTGCCTCTGCACCTGAAGTCAGAGAGGCACCAAAGAAAATTGGTATGATAAAGTTCACATGAATCATTTGTTGTGGAAGAATTAAGGGTATATGTAAGTCTCCCTGTAAAGCCTGACATATGGAATGTTTATTGAAACCTTACACAAAATATAAAGGAAAAAACGAGTTGCGTATGTGATTTGTGTTGAGTATCATATTTGATACATCAGGCTTTTATGGCTCATATAGTATGATGGAGTGAAAATATGGAGCTCATACTCAAGGAGAAAGCTATATAGTGTTTTTATTGTGGATGCATTACAATGATAATTGAGAGATGAACAAATAAATATTCCTCAAAAGCCTGATGGATCATATTTGATATTCACATTTGAACTTGATATTTCTAAAAATGATTTGTAGATAATTAAGTAAACCTAAATTGCTTCAGTCCAGCAAGTGTTCATCTTCAAATATTACTAACTATATAGAAGTTATTCTTACACTTACCTTTTATATATATATTTTTTTTTAAAATTTCCCACCAAAAACGCACAAACCATGAAACTAAAGGAGGATGTTTTTAGAATGATAGTAAAAGGCCTTTTACTTGCTAAAAAGTATAAATTATTAATCAGAATACAGAAGTCATGTAGTAGTTTGTGTGCAAAGGTTCTTGAAAAGCTTGAAAATTTAGGACTTAGAAATGAATGCATCAAATATTATAGAGTTAACAGGGCTCTAGACTAACTTTTTCCACTGGTTGCTCTAGACTAACTTTTTGCACGGGTGCACCTAACTTTTCTTAGGTGCACCAGCACAAAAGTTAGGTGCGCCCAAATTTTCGAACGCATTGCATTTAACACCGCAGTTTTACAAGTTCACTTTTTTATTTATTTTTTTATTTATTTTATTTTTTTAAATCACTGTCCATATAGGCAATTTTGACTTGTAAATGATTAACTAACAATCTGGTCAACATAGATGTTTTATAGATGCATTGTGCTTTTTCAGCGTTTCAATTCTAAATGTATTAGAACCAGTCACAAATGCACTATTGCCAGCCATGGTCTTCCCACACTCTTTAAAGTAAATTCAGTGCATTATATTATCGGCTTTACTGTATCTTAGCCTGGGAAACTGGTCAAGCCACTCTCTTCGAAATGCATACACTTTCCCCCTTTTAATTTCAGTGGGCTCTGGCTCGGACTCGATCGTATGTGGCTCATTATCTAATGCAGGGATCAACGCTAAGGATTTTTCTACTGGCCTCGTCCAAATTTTACTTGCCCTGCCAACATTTTCATTGGCCCTGCCACAAAAAATAAAATAGTTGCTGTTATCATTGTTTTTGATCTATGTTATATTGTATTCTAATAAATAAGCTTATATGACACTAATATTTTAGATATCAATTAAATTTTACAATTCTCTATTCCAATTTCAATACCACAGCAAAAATCACTAGCCAAAAATAAACTATTTTATATATATATATATATAAGTTTAAACATTATAAAAGACAAGTGACAGCCAGTAAATAAGAACAAATTACAAGTAATGGCACAAATAAACATAGGCCTATAGCACAAAGATAGAAATGAAATGATGCTTTAGGTTTTTATGTTTGTAGATGTTCAGCTACAGAAATAAAAAAAAAAATCACATATAAAATAACATTTGCATATTCTTCACTCTGTGTTGCACCTTGATTTTTTTTTTCATAGCAATTTTAAATTAGAGGCAGCCACTGCATTTTAATCATGGATTAATCCACAAAAAAAAAAAAAAAAGTGCAATGTTTGATTTATATTAGACTGTATAAGTTCAAAATCTGAAGCAAAAACAGAACGACCCGTCTTTAGCTTTGTGAAATTATGCTAACGTTACATAAAACATCGGCTCTAAACAGAAACAGCAGACGGGCTGAATGAGACGCAGTTTCACTCTCTGACTGCAGGCGGCGCTCATGGAACAGTGGTACAGCGTTTCCCTGGTTACCACTGTAAACACAGCAGCTCTGCGCATATTAACACCAATTTAATATGCATTATATGGAGACAAGATGAAAAGAAAACGCCATTTCTAAAAACAGTCAGTTCCCTTCAGAAACACGTTCATATAAAATTCAATGTTTGGATTTTCTTCCTATGTTTCACGCATCGTGAACAGAGATCTTGTTCTGCCTGCTAGTGCTACAGTAGTTTCTCCTTTTTGTGTCCGTCTTCTCTGGCCTTTGTTAACGGTCGTTTACAGACTAATTATGATAATAACGTAATATTTCCACACAAATGACAGATGCTCTCAAATGAAACAAAAAATGTCCAGTCGATCGGTGCATCTGTCCGCCCTTCACTATCTCTGATTGGTTTAGACCACAATATGGGCCTAATGTGTGTCTGTTGTTGAACCACAGGGAGATTTATTATTTATTTATTTATTTATTTTATTTTTTTCCCTCGAACGGCTGGTCGCACCGGTGCGACCTCAGATTTTTTTTAGTCGCACCATTGAGAAATTAGGTCGCACTCTAGAGCCCTGGTTAATGTGCATGATTGGTGGGATCTGATGGGCTAAATATGCATTTCTTCTACAGCAATAATTGGCGGTGGTATTGGAGGCACGGCAGCAGCGTTTTTCTTGAGACAAGAGTTTGGACCGGCAGTGAAGATCGAAGTGTTTGAGGCTGGGACTGTCGGAGGGCGTCTGGCCACTGAAAACATTGGAGGATATGAGTATGAGACAGGAGGATCCCTTATTCACCCCCTCAACCTGCACATGAAGCACTTTCTGGACCGAATCGGTCAGTATCCACTTCCCTCTCAAGCTTTCCTTATGATGTTCTTCTCTAAACTGGATAATTTCAGTTTAAAGGGATCATATGATGCGATTTCAAGTTTTCCTTTCTCTTTGGAGTGTTACAAGCTGTTTGTGCATAGATAAGATCCCTGAAGTTGCAAAGACTAAAGTCTCAAAACCAAAGAGATATTCTTTATAAAAGTTAAGACTCGACCACGGCCACCTAAAACGGCTCATTCAAACATGCCCCCACATGTCTATGTCACGGTGTGGGGAGATTTGCAAAACACTGCCCAAACGTACACGCAAAGAAAGAGGGCGGGACTTTTATTCTTGCTGTAGTGTTGTTGCTGCTGCTGGCGTCATGTCCTGGAGACGCTGTGTTTCGTTTTGAAAGCGAAAGTACTTTGTTTGGGCTTCCAAAAGAGAACACAACTAGAAATCAGTGGTTGAGTTGTATTTACAACACTGTTCCAGAACAGTTCAACCCAAATATTCGAGTGTGCGCAGCACATTTTACAGAGGACTATTTCCTGAACCTGGGAGTAGCCTGACAGCTGTGCTCAAAGACTGTTTCTATGAAGTGGGGCAATTCCAACTTTGCAAGGACAGTTTGTTTGTGAAACAGAAAGTGCTTCTGACTCGCAGCCTGTATGTTTTTATATTTAAAGAATTTGCCACTGATTATTCAAACGCGACACAGCATCACAATACGATAAGGGGGCGTAACATTTCCGTCTCACGCTTGAGGTATTCGGCCAATCACAACGTACTGGATAGCTGGCCAATCAGAGCACACCTCGCTTCTCAGAACGATGAGCTTTGTAAAAATCGGTGCGTTTCAGAAAGGCGGGGCATAGAGGAGCAACAATAATGTACAGTATGTGGAAAATGTGTTTTTTGAACCTTAAACCGCATAAACACATTGCATTACACCAAATACACAAAATAACATTCTTTTTAGCAACATCATATGACCTCTTTAACCATGTCATGTTCTTTGATCAGGTCTGTCTCCTCGTGCTGATGTATATTCTAAACTGGCGATATTTGACGGGAAGGAGCTGACCTTTGAAGAGAACGACTGGTTCATAGTGAACTTCATACGCATGCTGTGGAGATATGGATTCAACTTCATTCGAATGCATGTGTGGGTGGAGGGCATATTGGACAAGTTTATGAGGTTTGTCTGTTGTGTTGCCATTATTTCTTCTAGTGAGGAATAGAATGAATATAACCAGTTGAGATTAAAGTCCTTTTATTGTTCATTCTCTGTAGGATATATCAGTACCAGAAATTTGGCTACTCGTTCTCCAGCGTGGAGAAGCTTCTTCATGCTATGGGTGGAGACAGTTTCCTCACTCTGGTCAATCAGACGCTGGAGGAGGCCATGCTGGCTGAGGGCTTCTCTCAGGTCTTTCTCAATGACATCGTAGCACCTGTCACAAGAGTCAACTACGGCCAAAGTGTCCGAATCAATGGATTTGTGGGTATGCCTATATTGTATATAATGACCATTCATAATTAATAACAAGTGGGTCGGTGACATGACACTCATTTTTTTTGGGGGGGTTCTGAATCTATTAATTTATTTAAAAACGCATTACAAATGATGTTATACATACAATGACTTGACAATAATTCTTCTATGATCGGCATTCCAGTTCATTCCAGTGGGGAAAAAATAGCATGGCAAAATTATTATAATTTCTCAGGCAAATAAGAAATGATAGTAGTATTAATATATTTATAATATTTGATTTAATTATTTTTTTTTTTTTATGTGTGTGCCAAATAAAAATCATCTGGTGAATTAATGTGCAATTATCTCATGACCGTTTCTAAATATCAGTAAGTGTCTTAAAATATCAGATAATTTGAGCTTTTTATGACAAGGCAAGATAAGTTTAGATTATAGGATGTCATGTGGTGTGACCCCTGGAAAACTTAATATTTATAAATTAATGATTTACGATGTTTCTAAAAAAAATTTTTTTTTACCTTGAAACGTAAAAGCTTTTTTAAAATAATGATCAAGATATGCACATACACAAGTATTTGAGGAAAATATATAATTACTTTTTACCAGTTACGCCACACAGTCATTATTTTAAACTTTTTTTTTTGAAGATGGTGTAAGTTTTTCAGAATAAAACCAGCATGAATACAACAAATACATTTTTAAAAACTTGCCACATGTGTTTTAAACAGATATTTTTCCCTTTTCTTAAAGGGATAGTTCACTCAAAAATGAAAATTCTGTCATTAATTATTCACCCTCATGTCGTTCCACACCCAGACCTTTGTTTATCTTTGGAACACAAATTAAGACATTTTTGATGAAATCCGAGAGCTTTCTGACCCTCCATAGAGAGCAATGTAACTACCACATTCAACCTTCTTGTTCAATGTAACTACCACATTCAACCACCTTAAGTTGTGTTCTGAAGTTGAACGAAGGTCTTACGGGTTTGGAACGACATGAGGGAGAGTAATTAATGACAGAATTTTCATTTTTGGGTGAACTATCCCTTTAATTGTGTACACTAATATTTGCCATCGACTCAAACGCCATAGAGAACATTTACTGTAATAATTTAACAGGTGTTTTAGTAGTTAGTTTTGTAGCACAAATTTGATGTTGCAAATATGTTTTGCATCACTACCAGTGTAAAATGGCCCTCCAGCAAAATCTGTTGGGGAGCACTGATTTATTAAATACAGAAGTGTGTGAATATGGCATATTCTCTTTGTAGGTGCTGTTGCACTAGCAGGAGCCGACTCAGGATTGTGGGCAGTGGATGGAGGGAATAAGATGGTTTGTTCCGGGCTTCTGTACCACAGCAAAGCTGAACTTGTTCCAGCTCGTGTGACAACCATCTCCATGAAGATGAGACCAAATTTGACATCCAAATCTGGTACAGTCCACTTTGAACATTCTAGTGAATCTTTTTATATATTTTGTACACTGACAACAAAAGTTCACAAGTTTGCAAACCCCAAAATTTCCTCAAACAGTGTTGTCATTTATCCATTTTTTTTTTTTTTTGTTGCCCTTTCAGGTTCCACTGCAAATTTCTACGAAGTGAACTACGTTGGTGAGTCTGGTGCCGCCCATTCCACATACGACATAGTTGTAGTTGCCACACCTCTCCACCAGGGCATGTCTGACATCAACTTCTCAGGATTTTCTCCACCCATTCCAACCCACTTCCCTGGCCGCTACCACCAAACGGTGGCCACGCTGGTCCACGGTCTGCTCAATGTGTCCTATCTGGGCACCACAGAGAAGCCAGAAGACTTCTTTGTTTCTGACATTCTCACATTGGATAACAAAGACTCTGAGATCCACAGCCTGAGCTCTCTGGTCCCTGTGAAAATTCCCAAGGGTTACTCCTGCAGCCCTGCCAGCCAGCGCAAAGTATGGAAGATCTTCTCCTCCCAGCCACTTTCTGAGAAGAATCTGCAGCAAATCTTTCTTTCCTGGGACTCGTTTTTGGAGAAGCGCTGGCTCGCGTACCCCTCCTACAGCCCGCCGCACCGCAGGACTCCTCCCTTCATCCTCCATGATCGCCTCTACTACCTCAGCGCCGTGGAGTGGGCAGCCAGTGCCATGGAGATGAGTGCCATTTCCGCCCGTAATCTGGCCCTGCTCGCCCACCACCGCTGGTACGAGCAGACAGCCAAAATTGACCAAGAGGACCTGCACACCAGACTCAGAGGTGAACTCTGACAGAGGAGCAGTGCGGTTCATCTGAACTATTTTGGGTTCATAAGCAATAAAATCTTGTATGGAAATGAAAGATTGGATTTTTGAAAGGCAGACCGGTGCTGTGTATTTTTAAAATGAATTTCTTAGGTTATTACAAATAAGCACATCCACAATTATCATTACTGAAATGGGATAAATTCACTAGTGGATTTGCTAGCTTGCTGTTTTAATTAAAATGCCAAGTAATTTATTCTTAAATTAATAACTATGAAAGTGTTTTGACTGATATTTCTGATAAACTCCATTTCTTTGTCCCCTACACATTTTGGCCTGGTATTTAAAGTAGAATCACATAAAACTATCACAAAAAATTTATTAATTGAAATAAAGCTGAAATTATATATATATAAATATACAAAACAAAAATGATAAATGTTGCTTTTGAAGCACTAAAATTCAAACAAATATAAATAAAAGCTAGATAGAAAAAAATACTAAAGCATTAAAATGAAAACTTTGGCCTGGTATTTAAAGTAGAATCACTTAAAATTATCAAAAATATTTTTTTTTAATTGAAATAAAGCTGAAATTATTTATATATAAATATACAAAACAAAAATGATAAATGTTGCTTTTGAAGCACTAAAATTCAAACAAAAATTTACTAAAGCATTAAAATGAAAACTGAAATTTTAAAAATTAATACTATACTAGTATATAATACTAAGATAACACTTCATCAAATTATTATATATTATGTCAGATAAACATACCATATTTAATAAATACTTGTAATTTTTGGTTTTAGATTGCTAAATGTTAAATTTGTAAATGTTCACTTCATACCGGTCACTTACGGGTAAATCAGCAAGTTTCACAAACTACCAAGCCATAGACAAAAACAATTTGACATAATTTTTGTACACAATCTGTCTATATTAATCTCTGTGGGTGACTCTTGGAACCTGTCAAGAACATGCACTGTAAAATCACAGTTAAGCATGTTTTCCATTCTCATTGCAGTCAGAATTTTTGCGTTAGGACTTTTGTGTGTGTGTTATTCCCAGTGATTTTCATTATATTTTTTACCATGTTTAAACAGAGATACTGTAATAAAATTACTTAAGTTAAAAATTGCATAAAGACTGTACAACAAATA
This sequence comes from Spinibarbus caldwelli, assembly GCA_039654775.1. Taxonomy (NCBI): domain Eukaryota; kingdom Metazoa; phylum Chordata; class Actinopteri; order Cypriniformes; family Cyprinidae; genus Spinibarbus; species Spinibarbus caldwelli. The sequence continues at coordinate 19,322,211 of CM077267.1, read as the reverse complement.
AAACCATTCATGATAATTATAGTTAGATTTTTTTTTAACACTTTTTTTTGTTATGACCTGGATTTGCTCTAGACAGGTTTCATGAGATTCACTCTTGTGTTCTTCAGGTACATTTTAGGAAGAGCAACCCTAGATGCACTGTAGAATTTCACAGTAATAGTGGCCGTTTATGTGATAGATTGTGGATATACAGTTCACTTAACTGCTTGTGATGAGACACTATGTAGGAGCGCTGTGATCAGCACTATACACAGCACTCTCTCTCGCGCTCTCTTCTCAATGAAATTAAAGTAATTATATTGATTACTACTGCTACTTGTGTGTGGTGGGGGGCACTATCATGTGCCAGGTTTCCACAGATAGGATATTTACCTGTGTTTAACTGGTTAGTCAGTCTCAGTGACCTATAACTTTCATGTTCTGTGCTAAGAAACTCCTTAGAATTCTTATAATTGTGTTCTTCCTGCAAATGTGCATTTAGTATAATGTTAATTATTCTTGATGCCTTAAAGTGTCTCTAGTTTTCAGAATTGCAAAAAAGCTTAAATGACAGTTAAGAATTTAAAAGAAAGGATGTCTGACTTGATATTACTTCAGCTGACCAAAGTGAAGTTTTATGAATATATATTTTGATGACACACTCTCCCCCCAAATTCTTATGCAAAAGGTAAAGTAGAAATCTATAAAAATCTATTTCCCAGTTGCACAGGCAATCACAGTCCTGGCAAACTACAAGTATTAATACTACTGACACATGGGCTGGGGCTTGTTATGGTTCTAACTTTGACTCTATTTTTCATGCAAATGAGCCTTTCTGATCAATGGTTTGCTCGTAAATGTAAAAGCAAAAGATTCTGTTTTGTTTACATTTTAATTTTTTTAAACTTTTTTTTAAAAGTTATTTTAACAAGGAGGAACAAATGAGGAACAGTGTTAAGAAATGAATAAAGAGTGCTTTTATAAGAACAAATGGATGCTGTTTAATAATTTGTCAAATGCAGTATTGATATTGACAGGACTTAAGATGAATTTTGTTGAAGATCACAACCTGTTTACAATCGCAATAAAAGTCAATGTCTTTTAATATGTAATTAAATGTCTTTGTGTATAAATAATTGTGTATAAATGTAAGTAATTCTGTATTGCACACCCACCTATTCATTCAAATAGTAAATGGAGGGCCACTTAGTGTAGCTCTTCGTTGAGATGTTACTTATCTGGTTATCTTATTCATATTACCGTTAAAAGTGATAAATATAAAATGATACAAGGAGAGGCTTAACCTATCTAGAATAACGGTTAATATTTCCAGATGTTTTCCCATTAAAACAACACATTTTTGTGCATTTTCACAATCACAAAGTGTATTTAATGTGGCATACAGGTGTGATATATTTATGAAGGAATCACCCCAGTGACAGGAAACACTGGACATGTTAGAGGATCCTCTTGGATCAGACCGGCTTTAGCAGGAACCTCTGGGACCAGCAAGCTTGAGAGAGGAGCTCTGGGACTGGAGCAGCTCTGGCTGTTGCTCCTACAGGAAACACAGAGGAGGCCTTGGCTGGAGCTTCTTTAGCATGACAAGCAGCATCACAAGAGGAACCTCTGTGGCAGATATGACGGCTATCTGTGTGACCCGGTCAGTCAAGTCAGGAACCTCTGGGAAGCTTTGAAACTAGAGCTGTCATGATACACAGCTGTGAAACCGTAGCAGTTTCTGGGGTTGCAGGAGCAGGAAACTTAAGGCCAGGACAAGAAGCTCTGGGACCAGGGTAGCTCTGGAAAGGTACCCTGTCGCGTAAACTCTGTGATGTTACTCTGACCTCAGCAGGTTCTGAAACAGCACATCTGTAATCTTTAGGGTGGTGTTCACAGTGATTTCTGGACCCAGTTGCCTGTCGCAGGACCCTTTGGGACCAGCAAAGCTGTGAAATGGGCATCCTAGGATTTTCAAGTCAGGAACCTCTCTGGGCCCTGAGGTTTTGGAGCAGTAGTTTGTTGATGGCAGCCTTCACTGGGATTTCTACAGCCCTGAGAGAAACGAGAAAAAAAGAGGCAAACCTCCTCTCTTTCTGCCTCTTTTTCTTTATTTTCTCTCCTGCCCGCCTCTCACCGACACCCACAGACATCTTGTCAGTTCGAGGTTGGTTGGTGTCAGTGTTTTCCAAAGACCCTGTCTAAACAATCACCTCCTCCCTCCGCTTTCTCTCCACGTCGCTGTCCCATAATCTACACGATAAATCGCTATCAACACCTTACAAGTGAGCAGCAGGTGAGTTTCGCGGTTTATATAGTCCTGCGTCACGTTCTAAAACTTCTGGAATTCCTCTATGATATTATACGGGCTCATAGAGGGCTTCGTGTAGCATTCTCACACACATTAAAACAATTTCTAATGACGAATTACGTCAAACATAAAAACATACATATAACCCATGTGTATTCAAAATAAATTTCAGTATATTTTACATTTTTCTCATATTTTTTCATCCCTTTTATTTATTAATCTTTGTGCTTCAACATGTATATTTGTTGTACACATTGCAAAAAAAAAAAAAAAAAAAAGTCTTGCATACCCCTATTTAAACTCTTCATAGCACCTGAGTCACTTATATGCTGTAATTCTAGCAAGAAAGGTTTACCACACAACTTTCTAATTCATCCAGACTAGATAAAGTAAAATTCGAGTTCAAAACAAAGCTGTTTACAGCATAAAAGTCTTATCACCATTTTATAGTTTATTTTGCAATTACCAATGGCTGACTGTACATGAGTTTCTACTTTAAATCATATAAAAGAATACCCCTGAATTATAAACCACTTTTTTTTTTTTTGGCAAGTTTGTTGTAGTACACTTCTAAATGCAGAAAATAACTTTACTCTCGCGTTATTAAATATCTACTATCTTCTATTGTATGGACAGACGTGTAAAGGCATAGTCATATTTACTGTTCAGTGAATTTACGCAGCCAAAATCCAGTCATTTCAACAGGAATTGATGCAATCGGGAATTTCACTAAATGCAAGAATTCACCACGCTGACCAACATAAATCTACTTGGTTGGAAAGTGACTTGTGTGTGAACCTGCTTTATACATCACTACACTGTTCTCCAAAATTTTGCTAATGTGACCCCACCATAACTCTCTCAAAATACTTATGATTTGGGGGAAAAAAAAAGCTGTGTTTACAGCCATACAGCATTTACCAATGTTCTGCAGTTCACCAATTCATTTGCGATTAATTTGGATTGCATGAATATTATTAGTATGTTAATATACTTGAAAATATTAATAGCAGAAACCTTTGAATAATGATGAATGACCTTTCAAACAAGCTCTGGGTCAGTGATTATCAGGAAAAAAAAAATATTCCAAATTTATTATAATAGACGAAAACAAAATAAACACAATAAAATTTTTCTTGTGTAGTTACACCACAGTGCTTCGGGGATTTTATCATTTCAGTTTTCTCGCATCAGTCCTCTACAACCAGAATTTTTTGCGGTATCAACAGTTTCTGTCTTTTATACCAGAAGAAGACTCAAATCATTATTTGAGTCCAGTTTCGGTTTCAGACACAATGTTTCCTTCCAAAGTCGGCTCTTTAGTCTCAGCGGTCGCGTTGTCTGCTGTGCTCTGAGCTTGTGTCTTTGATAAACTCCCATAAATCGCCATGGCCTGAAGACAGTAGAGAGGGACATGATCGTTATTATTAAGGAATGTTATGTGTAATATATGTATATGAATGAAGCCATACCTGAGTGACCATGCTGCTAATGTCTCCTGTGTTTGAGGGCAGTAAGATGGTGTTGGATTCCTTGGCCAGGTTGGAGAAAGCAGAGACGTATTGTTCGGCCACAGTTAAAGAGGCTGCAGCGTTTCCATTCTGTACAGATACAGTTATGAAAGGTCAACAAGATGTCTTGATAATGTAAAACAGCCTCACTATGTTCGTCACAGGTGTAATATTGTATCAGTTTACACGTGACTGATTTCTCTCGGTTAAGATATAGTGTGATGATGTATAAGTATGATATTGGTTCTTATGAAGGTTCTTCATAAAGTGAATCAGATCTACCTGCTGAGTGAGTGCCTCGGACAGCAGCCGAATAGCTTTGGCCTTTGCCTCAGCTTTAGCCAAAACAGCATTTGCTTCACCTGTACAAGAGGAAAAAAATATCAATAATATGCAGATGGACATAATGATTCTATCATCATTACTATAATTATGAACATAAATAATAATTTAAATAATTATTTAAATAGGAATAAATGTAACAAAAACAACAATAATAATAATATAAATATAAAATATAATTATACAAACATTATACAAAATAATTACCATTATACAATTTATTATACATTATATAATTATTTAGATTATTATTATAAATTATTTAAATAATCAAAACAACAATTTTATTATTTAAAATAATAATATTATTTTAATATTAAAAATAACATTATTATTATTATTATTATTATTAACAAAAACAACAAAAAAATAAAAAATAATAATTAATCATTAAATCAACAAGAAACAGCGTTTCCAACCCATTTTATTTGTTATCTGACACGTTTCCAAGTGAAATTGGATATTCAATGTAAAAACTGAAAAATTATGTAAACCAACATTAACAACAACAAACAAGGCCTTTATTGATTAATATTATTGTTTTTGTTAATATTTTGAATTTGTTTTTCTCTTTTTCAATTTTACTTTTAGTTATTTTCATTTTGTTATGTGTTTTTGTCATTTTTATTAGTTTGTTTTCTAAAATGTCAATATAGTTTTTGTTTTAGTTTTTTTAGTACTTCAACTTAAAATAAAAACAAAATAAAATGAGAAGTAATGCCTTGACAACTAGCTGAAATATATATTTACTTTATTTAATTCATTCATTCATTTATATATATATATATATATATATATATATATATATATATAAAAATCAGCTAATAATTATTTCAAGTAATGAAAATGTTATAGTATTTTAAGTTTAAGTTAATGAGACTTCAGCCAAAAAGGAAATGCAGTTATTACATAAATCGTTTATAATTTTGATAAAAAAAAATAAACAAAACCTCAACAACATTTTTGTTATACTACAAACATTAACTGAAACACCAGATATTCAGTAAAAAACCCACCAGCAGCTTTGTTAATCTGTTCGGCCTTCTGTCCCTCAGACGCCAGAATCTGAGCCTGTTTGCGACCCTCGGCCACATTGATGGCCGCCTCCCTCGCCCCCTCTGACTCCAGAACGGTGGCTCTCTTCTTCCGCTCGGCCTCCACCTAAACATGATCCATGTTATATCAGTCACATAACTGAGAGGTGATCATTTTAGTCTGTGAGATGAAGCTGAAGAGTAAATCGTCATACCTGCATTTGCATAGACTCTTTTACCCGTGGAGGAACATGAATGTCTTTGATCTCGTATCGAAGACATCGAATCCCCCATTCATCTGCTGCCTGGTTTATTGAGTGGACAATATTGGCATTCAGGCACTCTCTTTCCTGTCAAACACCAAAAATGATCCTTAAGCACACAAATTAATGGTGAATCCGATATTATATATTGATTATCTGGCATTCACACCCTAAACACTTTGTCCAGAGTCAGTTTTCCCAGCTCTGATCTCATGGTGGTCTGTGCCAGCTGGGTTACAGCATATTCTGGGTCCTCCACTCCATAACTGGCCTTCAGAGGAGAACAAAAGCACACTGTGAGAGAAAAAGCCTAAGAAATACTGGCATAAAGCAGAAAAGTACTTACCTTAAATGGGTCGAGTATCCTGAGATATAAAACTCCATCTATCTGCAATGTCACATTGTCTAAAAGCAAAACAACATATTTGTTTCATCTAAAACAATCCATGGAAGTAGGAGTGGAACAAGATCACAACGCCTGTGACTTACCGAGGGAAACTGATGACTGCTCTGGCACATCTATCACTATCTCTTTGAGGTTTTGAACGTATTTAACTCGGTCCAAGATGGGAATTAAGAAGTTTAGACCCTGCAGGAAACAAAAAATGTGTTATTTTAATGGCTGGAAATGATTCAAATACATTGAAGATATTCATAAGGGTAACTCACTGGTTCCAGGATTCGGTGGAAACGGCCCATCCTCTCCACTACCCAAGCTTCCTGCTGGGGTACGAACAGAACCACAGTGTTCATAGGGAGGCTGGAAGCCCATCGCTGCTGAGCTCGGGTCCCCCACAATGCAGGCACAGTTTGCCGTGAATGCTGTACACAGAAGAGACAGAATGCAATGTAGCATATAATAGAAGCAAATGGCATATATAATATTATTATTATATAAAAGGTATAATACAAATAATAATTACTATACTTATATAATTATTATTATACACTACTAGCCAAAAGTTTTTGGACAGTAAGATTTTTAAATGTTTTTTAAAGAAGTCTCTTCTGCTCACCAAACCTGCATTTATTTGATCCAAAGTACAGCAAAAACAGTAAAATTTTGAAATATTTTTACAAATTTAAAATAACTGTCTTCTATTTGGAAATATTTTACAATGTTATTTATTCCTGTGATTTCAAAGGTTAATTTTTAGCATCATTACTCCTGTCTTCAGTGTCACATGATCCTTTAGAAATCATTCTAATATTCTGATTTGCTGCTCAAAAAACATTTATTATTATTATTATTATTATTATGATTATGTTGAAAACAGCGGAGTTGAATTTTTTCAGGTTTCTTTGATGAATAGAAAGTTGAAAAGAACAGCATTTATCTGAAATAGAAATCTTTATCACTTTTGATCAATTTAAAGCATCCTTGCTAAATAAAAGTATTAATTTCTATAATTTCTCCCCCTTTTGAATGGTATAGTGTGTATAATGTTACAAAAGCTTTTTATTTCAGATAAATGCTGATCTTTGGATCTTTCTATTCAAAGAATCCTGACAAATTTACTCAGCTGATTAAAATATAGATAATAATAATAATAAATGGTATTACAGTATATTATATATTGTATTAAATAATTGTATTCTTTATTTATGAATACATGTAACAATTAATAAGAGTAATAAAAATGTTTAAACAAATAAAACAATTACACATTATACAAAAACACATAATTTAATACACGTATAATTTATTATTTATTTATAAAAATGCAACACAACCCATTCTTCCAGTACTACTAAGTTAATATGTCTACATTTTTAGTGCTTCAACTTAATCTAAATGAAAATGAGAAATGTTGTTTTGGCAACTAACTGAAATAAACACTTAAATACTTAAATTTTAACAACTGATTTCAATTCTATTTTATTTCAATTAATGTTTATTTTATTTCAAGTAATAAAAGAAAAAAAATAATGTTTTATATGATTTTAGTTTTTGCTAACAAAATAACCCTGGTGACATCAGCGAAACGAGTTCAAAGTTATTGCATGAATCATTCACAATAAAATTTTGGATCAATTTTGATTTCAAATGTGACTTTAATAGCCTTAAAGTATTAGTTTCTGCCAGTAGTGCCAGAAACTAGTACTACTCGTTGTACTGCATGTTTTGTGCTGTCAATCAAGATTAATGCCACTGTGTCTCTGCAATGGCAAAAAAAAAAAAATTAAATAAAAAAAATAAAATTAATAAATTAATAAATAAAATAAAATAAAATTAAAAAAATCATTCTGACCTCTATTAAAAAAAACAAACAAAAAAAAAACAAGCAAACGTTATTAAACAGCCGTCATTCATGTAAGGCTTATTACAAAAGTTAAAGTTAAAGTTGATGTACACAGAACTGTGGCATGGAAGCCTGATGAAACAAGCAGCTGATGTTACAATCATCACATGTATTCAAAGAAAATCACATTTTTTAATGTGATTTTTATTTATTTAATTAAGAACTTACTTATTAATTATTATCTTTAAAGTAAACGTGCGACCAAACTCATTTAACTGTAATAAATGAAATATGTGACAGCATTCAGCTGAAGTGTCCAGCAGCGCTCCAGTCCTCAGAGCAGCATCGCACACGTGTGTTACCTTTAAAAGGCCGCTCCCTGTCCGACACACCACCGTCCTCAGCATCTTCAGCCTTTATCAAAACAGATGCTGAAAGCCTGTAACAAATGAATGAACTCCTCTCGAGTTTACACCACAGACGTGGCGCTCTTACAGCTGCGGAGATCGCGTTACAGCATCACGAGCGTGCGTCAGTCACAAACACCCGCGTCTGCGAGGGAAACAAACGCCTTCAGTATATGGTTCCGGGGAACGCGCCCCTACTGTTTTTCCAAAATAACCACAAGATAAATTTTTATTGTAACTATGGACTACGATGGCAAAGTTTTCACCATGAAGCTTACACTGGTGATGTATCTGAGAGAAAACGGATTTCACAGTAAATGATCTAATTTTCAACAGTAAAAAAAAAAGTGTTTTAAAGCTTGTTATTTTGTAAAACATCACAGTTATATATGATATGAGAACAGTAAGGCCTGTAGATAGGGAGTACGTGTTATTTAATAAAAAAATATAATTATATTTTCAGAATGACAATTTTTTTTTCTCAAACATAGTCAATGGGGTAAAATTACTGTATTTATTCTGTTCTGAACATCAGATCCTTTGTTTTTCCATCAAACGTATTTTAACTAGTTGATTGAATAAAAATATTTGGACTTTATATTTAAAAGCTACCTCAAGTTAGGTAGCTAATTAGCTAGCCAGTTAGCATCAGCTAACACTTTTTTTTTCAAATAAGCTATTATAATTTTGTAATTCATAATTATTGATTATATTCTTTTTTTCATTTTAAGCTAAAACTGCCTGTACTCTGATTTTGCTGTAAATGTTTAACGCAAATGGCTTTGTTTGACTGGGGGGCATTTTACCATATAGGTGGGGTAAAACGCCCCCTTGGTACAAATTAAATTTTTAACATGAAAACTCTGAACGTTTTTCATACTTAGTTTATAATTTATGTCATTGTCACTAAAACTATAATAACTTTTCTGAACATTTTTAACTTTTGTTTCACAGAAAAAAAATTCACAGTCCGTTTTCCCCCTACATCAAACGCCTGTAACTGAAAGCTGAGTGTGAAATATTACAAATAAAATAATAACACTGTTACAAAATTATAATAAGTACTACATTTTCATAAATCTTGTAGTACTGCATCAAATAGTTTTGCATAAGTGAGTAGAACTGATAGTTTGTTGTGATGAATGTGCAATGTAGGCTCATATCGACAGCTCAAGTCCAGTCTTATTAACTAAAAATATTATAAAACTATTTGTTTTCATAATTGAAATTAGGCTCAAATAAAATAAAATTGAACGATTTGAAAAGTGTATACAAAATTACAAATGTTTAAGTTGAAGTACTACTAAAACTAAACAGAAAAAATAAAGCTAAATTGAAATATTTAATAAATAAATCAATAAAAAATTACAAAAGCTTATTGCTAAAATTTAAACTAAAATTAAAATGAAAATATCTAAATCTAATTAGAAAAATCTAATTTTAATATTAATAAATAAAAGCAGTATACTATATAATAATCTCGCAGGTGAGTGCATTTTATTCATTCATTCATTTGTTCGTTTGTTTGTTTGTTTGGGAAGGTAAATAACAGAAATATTCACTTTATTAGTATTTGACTTTCCACCTGATGGAATATTGAATAAACATTGTACAATTATGTTTACAAAAATAAAACAGAAAAAAGAACAAAAACAACCACAAAAATAAATTAATAAAAAGTGGCAGGGGGCAATAAAATAATATCAGAATAAGGGTACAATCAGATAAAATATATATATATATATATATATATATATATATATATATATATATATATATATATATATATATATTAAATCACAAACATTCATATAAAATCTTCATATATTTTTCATCCAGAGTCTCTAATACTGTTTATGCACAGCCTTACTTCAGTCAACAAACCCATAAATAGTGTTTTTTATAAGTAAAATTGCAATTATTAATGTGAAATTTGGTTAAAATATATTGAATTAAATACACTTTTATCCTCTTTATTCAGTGAAGACATAAAGAACATTTTCCCATAAAACTGAGAGAAGTCTTCAACACTGAATATTTCTATTAATACGTTTCTGTATCTCACACCATAATATAACTGAAGAATGGCAAAATATTTATCCCAAGTTCTCTCAACACTCATGCTAACAGGTCTTCATCTTCACACCTGTTCCTTCACTCCGTGTAGTCATAAACCACACCCACTAGCTCACCCATTGGTCAACAGTCCAGCAGAGCCCGCCCTCTTAAGATCCTGCCAGCCCCGCCTCTTCTTCCGTGAGTTTCTACACATCCAGTTTGATCGTGGCGTGGGGTCACGTGAGTCTGTGCGGCACCTGTGGGACAGCGCTGGGTTTCTCTGTCGAGCATCACCTGCCCTCAGCAGTGCGCTCGTGATGAGGAGCTAACCTGTGACACCTCACAGCTGAGAACTTCTTACAGAGACAGGATTTAACCAAGAGGAAAGCCTCGGCTGCCATGTCTCTCCTCTGCGTGAGAGGTGAGTGCTGTTTTCAGTGTGTTTTCTAACTCACTGCATGTGTTTGTGTTTGTGTCTGTCAGCATGCGCTCAGCAGGTGTTTGATTTCTAAAGAAGTTCAGAGGCGAGAGCCATTTTTTAAATTATAAACGACTTATTATTTACTTTTTCTGTGATGTTTGCCGTTTTCGTGGAATAGTATACAATTTATTTAAATTAAGTGATGCTGTCAAGATAAAACAGGATGAAATATTATGTAATTTGAGGTTAGTTATAGGTATGATGTATTTTGAGGAAAGCAGCTGTTTGGCGTCGTGAAGTTATACAGCTTTGCAGCCCAAACAAGACAGTGCAACATATGTATGTAATAAATATATGTTTCTAAAATTATTGTGAAGTATAATAGTATTTTTTAATATGAAAAAAAAATAGTGAAATAAAGAATAAATTTGACTTAATCCAAAAACCTGTTGGTGAAACTTGGAGTGTGATTTGTTTCAAAATGCTAAATTTATGATAGGAAATCTGTAATTTTATGCCAAATATTATAGTGTGTATAATAATATTTTAATATGTTTTATCTTATTTTAATTGTGTGTGTGTGTGTCTATATATATATATATATGTATATATATATATATATATATATATATATATATATATATATAGCTACATTATAAATTCTAAAATTTAAGTGAATTGTCAAGTTCACTTAACTTTTTTTTTAAAAATTATTATTTACTTAATTTTAAGGCAACGGGTTTCCTCAATTTTTTTTAAGTTGTCAACTTATCACTTTTTACTGTGTATCTGTCTATATACACACACACACACACACACACACTAACATTTATGATATAATTTTGTTTGTATGTATATATATATATATATATATATGTATGTATATGTATATGTATGTGTGTGTGCGTGTGTGTGTGTATGTTTACAGTTTAATATTTAATAGATCATGTTAATTGAATAATTTAAATTCTATATTTTGTGATTTAATTGAGGTATTGACAAGCTGTGTTTTGTAAATGCTGCTGGCTCATCAGGCCCTCTTGAAGGAAAGCAGATCAAAAGCGTTGTGTGTCATGTGCTCTCAGACTCCTTCAGAGATGCACTTACTCCTTTCATCTTTGGTCACCGGCCAGTTGCAGATCAACATCTCCATCATTTCTTCCATCTCCACATTTCTACTTCAGTGGCAATGCTTGCCTTGCTGATTGCGGTCTTTGGTGAAAGTGTCTCTGCTTAATGTCCACACAGTATAGCTTGAAGGCTGAGTGGGGTGAATGTGGAGGTGGGACGGGGTCCATACACTGATTGCTCATCCACATCTATGAAGAGGTGCAGGCTAATGTGATTTAAACAGTGACTGGGCTGTTTGACAGAAGAAGATGCATGAAACCAACTGAATGAGTCTTAAAGAGAAGCAAATGCATTTTAAAATGTTAAGTTTTAGTTTAGAGGATGAAGTTTGTAAAAGTTGTTCAATTTGATTTAGGTGCCACTGCAGGATTTACTGGCAGCAGACTTTCCTTCTTTGTTATACAGGCCTTTTACTACCCCAGCACCTCCTTTCCTCAGGAACTTGTGTTGATATACAGTGACGTATTTGAGGTTATGCAAGTAAAGCAGAAAGAATCAGTGGAGACGAGCAGATCTGCACACATACAAACACTTGCATAAGAAATATGTTCACTGAGGACCTCAAAACAAGTCAGTTATTCAGAAAGACAAAGGAAATGTTTGTGCAGGAACCTGTGATTAAATTCCTCAGCGTGTCTCACAAGAGCTATTGTTTCTTTGGTTTAAAGTTTAAAAGGGTCACAGCTCTTTTCTCATCACACTTACAGATCCTCAGATTTCGCAAATTATACCTTTTACTCACACAACGTGTATTTGCAGTTGAAGTTTTGCTGCTTTGGTGGATCACCATTTCTGCATGGTTACGATTGTGATGTAGTTTCCTCATTGTCCTTCCTTAAACTTAACTGGAACAGGTGGATTTGAGTATTTGGAAGCACAAACAGCATTTACAGAATGAGTTCAATGGCAAAACATGCAGACGTAATACAACTGCAGACTTATTTATGCCAGCATGATTGCTGTTGTCATTACAGCAAAAAGTAGACCAAACATTTTTTTGAAAAAAAAAAGGGTTATTTTAGTGTAATTTATTATGGTGAAAGAAAAGTATTAATTTACAAATGCAAAAGTCTCTTTTGGTCTTCAAAGCTGCATTTATTTGCTCAAAAAAAAACAGTTATGTTGTGAAATTTTTGTTTGTGACTGTTTTATATTCGAATATATTTTAAAATGTAATTTATTCCTGTGATGCAAAGCTGTATTTTCAGCATCATTACTCCAGTCTTAAGTGTCACATGATCCTTCAGAAATCATTCTAATATACTGATTTGCTGCTCAAAAACATTTATTATAATTATCATTATTCTTCAGTATTCTTCAGTTATCAATATTCTTTCACACAAGTATAGTCATCATACTGAAAATGCCTTAACTGTAATGTAATATGTTTAGCTTAATATATGTAATATGTGTTATATAATAATTTAGTGTAATATGTGTTTAACGATGTTGCAGGACATTCTAAATGAACACATTTTATCAAATGAGAATTTCTACAGATCTCCCTTTGTCAGTGTAGGAAGCAGTGAACACTAGGTAGGGTGCTACTATCTGAGCAGCAGTTACAGTAAGTACAGTAAGAACTGCTGTTTAGCTGATGACATCTACAGCCCCAAGTATCACCTTCCATCATGTATTAACAGCGTTTAAGAAGCATTCTGGCCTTCCTGACTCACCATCTGCCTCTTTTATCAGGATCGGTGTTTTGTTTCTTTATTTATTGCTGTTCAGACAAAAGGCCCATCTCCATGGTTATGTCATTACACACACAAATGAGCAATCTCCACGCACCCACGTAAGACAGTGTAGGTACACGTGGACTTAAGTGTGTCCAGTTCGGTCCGATCTCTAGACACATTTGTTGTGGCTTTGCGGAATAATTGAATTGGTGCACGTTTGCAGACATTTGTAAGATCGGCTTTATTAAAGCCATACGGGCTGCTGATCTGCTGTGGTCGCTATGTTTAATTAAAGAGATAAAAGAATTATTAAATGGGCAGCTTTGTACACTTGTGTTGATGGATGTGTGTATTTATGAAGCATGCATGCATGACTGGGTTTTACATCTCTGTTGCAAACTCATTGTAACCCCCTGTTGTGGGAATGAAGGTGATGTTAGTGCATTTGAATCATTTATCGAAAGTGGAGAATGCATTTGGTTATTGTTGTTCAGCAGTTTTGCAGGATTAATTACTTTAGGCACAGAGTGAATTGTCTGGTTAAGTGTATGTTTTAATGTTTTATTTTTATAAATCTTTAGCTATTCAATGTCATATGAGCAATTTATCCATAATGATATTGATTGAAGCTTCACTAACCTTACATACACAGAACTTCACTGCGAGTATTGGTAGTGTGTAGTTGAGTGAGTGAGTCAGATTGATTCACTGACCGTTAAGTGAGTTTGTTCAGTGAAGGATTTGTTAGATTGATTCAGAATGGAACCTTTTTTGGATCAATTCAGTTAAAGGACAGACTCATATGAGTTATTTGTTTGTGAATCAAATTACAATGGATTTTGTTTGTTTTTGTGTGCAGCTCATGAGGACATTAGTGTTTTCTTGCCATTATTTTACGGTGAACTGGTTATAATAAATTACATTTTTTAATTTTTAGATAGCAAGCAAGACTACAGTTGCAATATGAAATATTATTTTTTTGCAAGTCTGTGTATATAGTGTTTTTATTTTAGCTATTAACCAAATATTTAGGCATTGTTTTAGCAAGCTTGCATTTAGCTGGACTCACTTCTTGTGTGTAACACTCACTTTTTGAGATCCAGTCCCATGGTAAACCCCGTTTCCGCCTCACAGAATAATAATAATAATAAAAAAAGGTAATTGCAACTTTTTATCTCACAACTGACTTTTTTTCTAGCAATTTTGAGTTTAAGTCTTGCAATTCTGACTTTTTTTCACTAAATTCTGTGTTAACATCTCTTAAAAATTCTTTTTTTTTTCTGCCATGGAATAATAATAAAAAAAAGATAATTGCAACTTTTTATCTCACAATTCTGATGATTTATTTATCAGAATTGTGTTATCTTACAATTCTGAATTGATATCTCGCAATTCGGAGTATATATCTCACAATAACAAGAAAGAAGTTGTGAGATATAGGCTTAGAATTAGGGGTGGGCGATATACCAGTAGACATGATTAAACGGTAGAAATTTGTCAACCAGTAGAGATTTTGGACTATCTTCTCGGTTACACGTTCACGTGACATTGCTGTGCTACATGGTAATGAAAACTTATTGTTTACATGTGTTTTTAAGCATTGCGGTTTAAAAACAAGTGATTTTAAGCTGTTGAGACACAATCAGCAGCGAAAGAGAACTCATTTCTCTATATGTGCTTATGCTCTTTCAGAGAGGCGTGCGCATGTGAAGACGGTGCACAGAAAGCACAGGAGTATTGAACGTCTTGAGTATTGAGTTATTTTAGGCGCTTTATAGGCCTTGAATGGTTAAATAAACACACTTGTATGTGTCAAAATGCCCGTCTTTGGCATTTCTCATAAACACAGTAATTTAGGTCTTAAGTGAAAGCAAACAGCTGAGAAAGAAAACATGTGTAACAGTATATTGATCCAGGCAGCTCTTAACATGACAGCAGTCTAATATTCCTGCTGTCTGTCATTCATGTTGAATCAAACAACAAGAGACAAAATCTCTCACTGCTCTTGACTAAAGTTTAATAGGAAGAAATATATATTCATTTACACAGTGAAGAATAGGCAGTGTTTTTATACATTTACCTTATACAATGTATGTAGCATTTCTTATCTATTTGTTCTACTGTAGTTTTTTTGTCCAATTGCCTGTAGTTAGTTTCTTATTCTTATTTAAATGTCTTCAGTGAGCTTTTTTTTTTTTTTTAAATTTAGGTTAGTTAGTTGTTTTTTTTTTGTTTTTTTGTTTTTGTGATATTGACACTGGTGACTAGAATTATGAAATTTCTATGGTATCAAAAATTTTGGTATCATAAAGACCTTATTTAAAGCAAAAATAACTATATCATGATGTATGTCATTACTGTGAAATAAAAAATAAAATTACTCATATCATGAAATAAGATGTTGGTCCTATCGCTTACCCCTACTCAGAATTGTGAAATATAAAGTCACAGTCATACTTTTTTTTTTTTTTCTCGTGGTGGAAGCATCACATTGTGGAAGGAAAACAGGCGTTGAATGTTGTGGCAGATTGACTATAAGAAATAAGAAAAGAGACAACCCCTGTATTGTCATTTATCATAAAGTGGTCATATCTGTCATATTTTCTTTGATCTTTTGAAATCAGGTAAATTTAATGTAACAAAACATTAGCTGCTATGCCCATTAAAGAGAGAGTTCACCCAAAAATGAAAATTCTGTCATTAATTACTCACCCTCATGTTGTTTCAAACCTGTAAGACCTTTGTTCATCTTCAGAACACAAATTAAGATATTTTTGATGAAATCCGAGAGCTTTCTGACCCTCCATAGACAAGGGTCCTACCACGATCAAGGCACAGAAACGTAGTAAGAACATTGTTAAAATGGTCCATGTGACATCAGTGGTTCAACCTTAATGTTACGAAGTTATGAGAATACTTTTTGTGAACAAAGAAAACAAAAATAACTTTATTCAACAATTCGTCTCCTCCGCGTCACCCTAGGGCGGCATTTTGGAGAGTATCATGACACATGCACACGCTGTAATACTCATGCGCGCTATTATATTGAATAAAGTTATTTTTGTTTTCTTTGCACACAAAAAGTATTTTCTTAGCTTCATGAAATTACGGTTCAACCACTGATGTCACATGGACCATTTTACCGATGTCCTTACTACGTTTCTGGGCCATGATCGTGGTAGGACCCTTGCTGTCTATGCAGGGTCAGAAAGCTCTCGGATTTCATCAGAAATTAAATTCTTAATTTGTGTTCCGAAGATGAACGGAGGTCTCACGGGTTTAGAACGACATGAGGGTGAGTAATTAATGACAGAATTTTAATTTTTGGGTGAACCATCTCTTTAAACCGCAACAGCAAAAAAAAAAACTACTGTTTAATTTTAAATCTTCCTTGGGAGGAAAAACCCCTCCCAAACATTTATGAAATCATGATATGACTCCTTAAATTTAATTGCTGTGCTCCAAAGGTAGAGAGAGGGTAAGTGTCTGACACTGAAGTGAGTGGGGGGGTTGTAAATGTAATCCTCTGGCCATCTGTTGCTCTCTCCGTCCAGTCATCCAGCATCCTCCTTGCTAACTGCAGCGTCAAAAGTAAATGATACACACCGGCCACAACTGTATGACGCACCTTTTCCACTTCCTGTTTTATACACTATATTTCCTGCTGCTCCCAGTGTTCCCAGTTCCTGCTGCTCCAGTGTTCACCTGATGTCTTTTGTAGAGGTCGATAAATTGCAGAAATTATCTCTGAATCACATGATTTGTAGCTGATATTTTAGTTAATTATTTTTAATTATTCAGTAATATTGTGTTAAATGTTCATTTAATTTTAGCAATTTGTACATACAATATGAGTTTATATATAATTAAAAAATTATATTATATATTATATTATTATATTATATTATTAAATTGTCACCCTGTTCTTTAGATATTAACTCATATTGTTTTTATTTCAGCAATTATATGTATATATAACTCCATGATTTTATGTCTTATTTAAAGTTTGTAATTTGAATGTATATACACTACAAGTCAAAAGTTTGCAGCAATTATGATTTTTAAAAATATATATATTTTCAAAGAATTCTCTTGTGCTCACCAAAGCTACATTTATTTGATAAATACAATACATAAATATAAATAATATAAATAAAATATTAAATATAAATAAAATGTAATATTGTGAAATATTATTGCAATTGAAAATAACTGTTTTCTATTTACATATTTTAAAGTGTGATTTTATTCCTGTCGTTTTTAATGATTCTTCAGAAATCATTCTAATATGCTGATTTGGTGCTCAAGAAATATTTCATATTATTATCAATGTTGAAAACTTTTTCTGCTTGATATTGTTGTGGAAACAGTGATACACTACCATTATTTATCAAGGATACATTATCAAAAGTGACAGTAAAGAAATTTATAATGTTACAATAGATTTATTTTAGATAAATGCTGTTCTTTTGATCTGTTTTCAACATTAATAATAAGAACCTTTATTAATATTGGAGCACCAGTAACAACTGGTAATAATTGAACACTGAATCAGCAAATTACAATATAATATTTCACAGTATTAACATTTTATGTACGTGTCTATAGTTGCAATTTTATATTATTATTATTATTAAAAGACCCATATACCCTCTACTTTTAGGTTAACTTTTTTGTTGTTTTACATTTAATTCTTAACATTTTTGTGCATTTTGTGCATTTTTGTCATGCTGTAAAGTAAAAAAAAAAAAAAAAAAGAAATCATGGGGAGAGAAAGGTTAAGACAGATCACTACTAGTTACCCTGCTGGAAAAAAAAAAAAATCTATTTAAACCAACCTAAACCAATCACTAAGCTGTTTTTCTGCTCTCAGTAGCTGTTTCCATCACCCTGTTTTTATGCGCATTTTGAAGTATCGCATCAGAAACGAGTGACAGAACCTTCAAATTTTTGAATAAAAATCCCTTAATTTGCAGAAAGGTCACTTGAGGTGGTTTTGGACTTATGCGAAAAAAGGGTTAATGCAAATAATGGGAGATGGAAATGCATTTTGCGAATAAATTGCTCCATGCGCACCAAAAAAATTCATGTGACTTGGCACATGGGATGGCATAACTTGACTAACCAGCGGACCGATCTCATTCCACAGCATCTGTAATGTTGTTCTGTCTGTCATCAAAGTATTTCATAATTGCTTCCCAGAACGGTCTTACACGATTGCGTTTCCAAACAGCAGGCATCCACATCCAAAAGCAATGACCGCATTTATTTTGTTTTGGCTGCTTGCTCTGAGGCGCAAGTAATTTATTATATGAAAATTATTATATTCGGTGGCTTCACCAACTTTTCTTATTGATATATAGTGCCAGTTTATCAGGAAGTGACTATTTTGTTCTCTTTGACTTGCTAGATGGAAACGGTGCTTATTCGCAAATGTTCTATGCAATGTGTCAATTTTGTGCACAAGTTAAATTCGCAACTTTGGATGGAAATCCGGCTAGTTTGTCTCTTAGTTGGTTTTTGAGAAATTTTGGACACTTTTCAGATGGTCAGGCTGAGAAACTATCTGAAATCAGCTAAGCTTAGGCTGGTTTAAACGGGTTGTTTTAGGAGAGAATTTCACAAGTACATTCAGGAACAAATGTGAGTAGATTGGACAAAGGAGACGTGCAGGAAGTTCCTGTCCAGCCGCTCAGGACATCTCAGGAAAGCTTGAAACTAAACGAATGCATTAGTTTCCGTTATTAGCACCCCACAGTTTCCACTGACACAGTGACCCATTCCCCAAGGCATTAAAGAAACCGAACCTCTGTTTCCGCTCAGCTAGAAATGTGGAAAACAATCACACACTCTGATATCCTCCATCGCATAGACTTCCTGTGACAAAACACACTGAACAGTGATTGTCATGGTTGCTTTCTGGGAACACATTTCTTGCATTCGTGTTTGTCACTGCGTTGTTAACCTTTGTCTCTCAATCCTAATCTCAGCATCATGATGTCCCATGAGGCTTGTGTTCCTGTGTGCGCTACGTCTGCGAGAGGTTACAGCAATATGCGTTAGTAATCCACTGTGATGTCTTGCGGCCCGCCGTCCAATCCCAGTATCCATCTGGCATATCCATCCGGCATATCCATCCAGCCACGGCCAGCACACGGGGCTCAAGCAGTTATCAGAAGTAATCTGCCCTAAATCACAGCTCAATCCCATAATAGTTATTGTATGGCCGTGGGCAGGGTCTTAAACAGAGACAGGAGTATTGTTCATAATGGGTTTTGTTTTCCAAACACAGGGACTCGGCAATAATGGCTTTTTCTGCTGGTGATTGTTTTTTTTATTTTTTTTTTATTTTTTTGCCCTGCCAACATTTCCACTGCCCCCCACCACAAATATGATACAGATGATAAATAATTTTTAGGTATACATTTTAATTGTAGTTTATAGTTTTTCCCAGGGCTGTAGATATACACAGTGTATATATAAATATACACAGTACACACACACACACACACACACACACACACACACACACATATACACATATGATAAATCACAATTAATCGATTATACAGCCCTAGTTTTTCCTGTTTTTGTTTGTTTTTCCAGTTTCTGTGATGTTTTTTGTTTTTGTTTTGTTTTCCTGTTTTGTTTTGTAGTGCAACAAAAGCAAAATTTTGCTGGAAAACATTGAGAATTTCAGATATGCTTATAATTTTCAGCCTGTTTTTTTTAATTGTTTTGTTTTACAACAAAAGCTAACTTTTGCTGGAAATCATTGATCATTTCAGACGTGCTTATAATCAGTCCTTTCATTTGAATTTTTTTTTACTTTTGAAGGATCATGTTGTTGTTTGCTGTTGTATTGTTTACAACAAAAGCTAGCTTTTACTGGAAAATATTGACCATTTCAGATTTGCTTAAAATTTTCAGCTCATTCTAACCTATGTTTAGCAGTTGCTTCATTCATGTGTGTCATTCATGATTTCCCATTCAGTGTGGATCGCAGGGCTTCCAAACTTACACTTTCACTTGGACTAAGTCTTGTTGTATGGCTGTCAAACCACCTTTTTTAAACGGCTTGCTGTCGGTCTTGGAAGGCATTCACACTTCAGTCATTTTATAATCAGATCGATCCAAGCCATTCAGTCGGTAAAGCATAGCCTAGATTCCTCGTATGTTAGGCTTGGTAATGTTACCCTAATGACATATTTATATACATCACTTTTTTTTTTTTTTTGATGAATTGAATGTTGTTGTATATTTTTCAGATTTTTCAACTTCACAAGGTGCAACATGAGATACTTTTGAATTGCTTTTCCTTCACTATTGTAGTCAGATTTTTCAAACAAAAATTCAGCGCATGTATTTGTAATGTCTGTATGGCTGTTAAGGTTGCAAAAAAATGTCATATGTGTGACTCCATCATTCAGTATATAGGACATATAGGATTATGTATTAGATAACGTGTATCAAATCAAGATGTGAACATAGTGTCTTCCTAGAGCAACATATGGCATGAAATCACAGTTTGTGTAGTGTTGTTTTTTTTGTTTTTTTTTTACTCCAAGCACAGAATGCACTGGAGCTGTTAAAAATAATAATAATAAAATAATTAATCACACTCATGTATGACTTACTTTCTTTTGAGATATTTTGAGAAATGTCTCACAGTGTTTTTTGTTCATATAATGTAAGTCACCAAAACTGTTATGAAAATATCTTCTTTTGTTTTCTTCTGTGTTTATATTTCTTTTACCTAAACTTGTAATTATGTAATTATTTTGTCTTTCTGACCAAAGTTTTTTATTTTCTTGCAGTTAAGAAAGCCAAACTCCAAGGACCTCCAGGTAAGCAAAATCTCACATGTTTTTCTGTTCTTTTAAATGCAATTCAGAATTATGTAAAAACAATATTTGCTTTTCTCTGGGCCATGGAAATCTAATGTAAATGATCTAGGTTTCGTGATTCTTGGACGGTGTGGGATTTTGAGACTCTTTTTTTGTACAGTTTACACTAATGCAACACGGCTCAAATAGCAGTACTTGACATCACATCTACATGATATCCTTGATTCTCCTCAGAAACCTTGATTCCCTTCCTGAAAGTTCAGGGGTTCATTTGATAATTGATTCTGGGCTCATGTCATTCATCTTGTTTGAGTCCCAGAGCTTGTAGCTTGTGAGTTAGTGTAAGATCAGTGTAAGTTAAGCCCAAATCCCCACACCCTCCTCATTTGCAAATCCCCACACTGTTGGCCTTCACATCGATCCCATAAGCCTGACTACTGTGTCCCTGGACAGGAAGGTGACTTGTGTGTACTGAGTTTTCCTGAAAATCATAATCTACAGTTACAAAAAAGCTCTGCAGCAGCTCTTGGATTGTAATAGGATGTCACAGGATGCCTTACTCTGTGGTTATTTTCACGGTATAGGTGTTGGCTAGTGTTTAAGGGAGGTGTGAAGCTGTAAACCTATATGTAAATCTAAGGTTTTGTGCCTGGAGCAATGTTTAGATCTAGGATGAATTTTAAAGGGATGGTTTACCCAAAAATGAAAATTGTCATCACCGTTTATTTTTTTATTTTATTTGGGTCCATAACATATGCACTGCAAAAAATGAAGTCCTGGTTTCCTTTACAAATATCTAAACATTCTTAAATCAAGATACATTTTCTTTACAAGCAAAATGACTTTAGATATTAAGTCTTGTTTAATAACAAGAAAAATATCTGCCAATGGGGCAAGAAAACAATTTCTTGTTTTTCTTTCAAATAAAGATAATTTTTCTTACCAGTAAAACAACGGTTTTCTTCTTAAATTTCATAAACTGTGTTTATATCTCATGCACTAACAATTTCCACAAATAGTCCATCCCTGCACGATAATAAAACCAGACAAAACCTTGTTTATCTGAATAAGACACTAGTGGGCCGATCACTCCCTCTGGGACTCTTGAGCACTCTTAACTCAGATCACACCCGATCCTGAATTTCCCAATCGCTCTGCGCCATCACTTAAACAAACATGCAGCTTGGCACATGTCAGACTGCAGTACTGTGTCACTGGCTCTATTGTATCAGAGAGTAAACAGTCGTTTGAGAATACGCCTTTCGGCCTCTGTCTGTCTGTGACAGGTGGCTCTTTTGTGTTTCAGCGCTGGAGAGTGTTTACTTTACCTCTCTAAAACCACTAAGATTGTTCGGCCAGAGCCAGGCTTATCCTGCCTCTAAAAGTTTGACCTATATTAAACAGAAATCCCTGGATTGCATTGCAAAATTATTTGGGCCATGTAATTGCAAATGGAACTTGCGTTTCAGAGTATTACAATGCATGTCTCTTATATTCATATGCTAGCATGTTTGCATATAACTTTCAGTAAAAGTTTCATTAATGTTCAATCCAAAGTAAGGATTTAAGACACCTGCCCAAAAAGGAAATTGATTTCAATGCGGAACAAGTTGCATTTTTTTTTTTTTAAATATGCACAAATGAATCATGCATCGGAAGGCCAGGAATGTATATTAAGGAAACAAAGAAGGAAACAGCAGCATTTATCAGTAATTCTGTGAGAATTATTATCCATGCAGTTTCATGATCTCATATTAATTAAGAGAATGGAATATACATATATCTTTGTACTTTTAAAAATGATCACACAAAATTTATATGAATTAGTGAAGATAAAAAGCTGTAATTATTTTTTAACACAACTTACATAAAACTTGTGTCATGAGGAACGGAATCTTGACTTTTCCCCCATAGATACAGTATTAATTGAGGGAAAACTGTACCTGTAAAAACAATAATATAGAACTATAAAATAACTATAGAAATTTCAGCACCTTTTGAATTAAAAAAAACATTGTATGCGCATACTATATTTTTTCTTTTGTAATTTTGATGTTATACTGATTTCATTTTGATTCCTTTTTTTATTTATTTCAGATTCACCCCATGTTAACTTAATTA
Organism: Spinibarbus caldwelli; assembly: GCA_039654775.1. NCBI lineage: Eukaryota > Metazoa > Chordata > Actinopteri > Cypriniformes > Cyprinidae > Spinibarbus > Spinibarbus caldwelli. The sequence goes on along the minus strand of CM077267.1, from coordinate 19,298,864 downwards.
TGGTGGTAATGCAATAATTTAAAAAACAACCTGATTTTTAACTTTTAAAATGTTCGGTTACACCACCTTTGAAAACTGCGGGGTCAGGTTTTATTTGGCGTCGTCTTTTTTTTTTTTTTTTTTTTTTTTGAAAGACATTAAATTGATCAAAGACATTATGGTGTTGCAAAAGATTTAAAATAGAAAATGGTTAGTTTAATTTGTAATAATATTTCACAATAATAATATTTTTACTTTATTTTTGATCAAATAATGTGAGCATAAGACAAAAAAAAAAAAAAAAAGAAAACTGTCCCCAAAATTTTAGACTGTTTTGTATATATTAACACATATATGATTGGGGCACTATGAATGACCTATACACCATTAGTTGTATTGTATCTGTGGGAAAAAAATCATGACATAATGCATAACTTCATAATATTTTTCTATAGTCCACCACTGTCAGCATAAACTCTTCGTTAATCTAGCGTAAACTGCAAAAAGCGTGTACAGGTACTGCGCGCATACAAGGATCCCTCATGTGAACCTGCGTATACAAACCTCTCCATCCCATACCTCAAACATGATTCATCAGGCATCTGAAATGGAAATGTCAGCTCTCGATTGTATGCTACCTTTGACTAATTTATTGACTAATTTATTGAAAACTCAACTAGAGTCAATAATGAATGATGACATGTGGTGCAAGTCATCAAGAAACCGTAAAACCTTCATGTTCCCATGAAACTTTAAGTCTCAAAGTTTAAAGTTTTGCTGTAAGTAGGATATTCAGAGTTTTGTTTGTTCACTTAGTAGTAAGTAAACTAGAGATCCATGTTACCTGTGGGCATACAGAAATTTTAGAAGTCTACACCCTTTTCTACTATTCGTCTCTGTGATTTCTGTGCTGGTTGAAGAACAGTGGTAATAGACAATATCGCGTTCAAAATCGAATGCGATTCATCTGCGATTTTGAACGTGATATTGCATAGCTTGTCAGTGAACTACGGCTCTGTGTAGTAAATGCCGCTCCATCTGAGAGCAGGTGATAGCGATTTAATACCAATTACGAAACCGGCTTTACTGACGAGATGCACATGACAATCGCATGCGATTAATTGCACATCCCTACTCACCTGACATGTTTTTCCATCTGTAGCTTTCCCCACCTCCCTCTCTCCTACGCTACCTGACATAATGGATAATCAGGAGATGTGCTGAATCTGTAATTACCGTCTGAATGTAAAGTGGCTCTCTGCTAATCCAACCACACTGTAAAAAATGCAACTGCACATTTTCCAGTTTACGAAACCTTTTGAGTCTCAAATACTAAAAAATGCTATTTTCTTATTTTTGTTGTTTGTGTTTTGTGCTATATAGAGTGGCTCAAAAACAGAAAGTCTTCAAATACTTCATTTTGAACAGTCTGTCTTTCTTTTTCATTTGAAACCTAACAAACCTTTTTTGTGAAACGTTTTACTTGAGCCACATCACATTTGTTGTGTTAACGCTAATGTAACCTGATGTGTCCAGTTAACAGTTTACTCACCTGTCAATCAATCATTGGTCTAAAACAAACTTTTATGTTTTGAACTTTGGTATTATGATAATTAGGGATGCACGATATGAAAAATTTTAACCGTTAATTAAGTCCTTCTCATGGCTGATACCGATACCCAATAAATTCATATTTTTATATTACAATTTTCATATAATCTGTAGTTTGTGCACCCAGGAGAACACAAAATCTAAGATGCACTGATGAAACTGATATTTTAGTAGCTCTGGCCTAACTATAATAGCAAACATCAGTCCTGACTCTTCAAATGTTTTTATTTTTTGTGTAAGGCACCACAATACTTAGTAACAGAAAGAGTTTAACAGAACTACGACAGAACTATGGTTTATCTGCAATTAACAACTCATTAACAACAAATTTATATTCAAGTATTTCATACATAAAGAAATGCATCTATTCAACCTTTTTAGTGCATGAGGATGATGAAGTAATATAGGGACTTTAAGCAACAGCTGAATTGTTTGCTTTTGTCTTTATTTCCTATTACATAAGTCTCTTATACTTTATACTTGTGCTTGTCATATTCCATTTTATTATACATACAGTGAATCAGAGTATATTTGCACATATTACCTAAACCCCATATTAATGTTTTATATTTTTAAAATGAAAACGAAAAGAGGGTTGTGTGTTATATTTTGAAGAAAACGAAAAGGCATTGGTGTTTGATATCATTTCGTTTTATTGTAATGCGTGTATGCATTGCATGAACCACACTTTTGTGGCTATTAATATTTTAAATGAAACTGAAAAGAGGCAACGCTGTTTGATATAATATTTCGTTTCACTATAATATATGTGCATTCCCTGAACTACATTTTTGCGGGTATTAATATGTTTACATGAAAACAAAAAGAGGCAGTGGTGTTTGATATCGTATTTCGTCCTATTGTAATACAGTGTAGATAACTTAGGCGAGCTGACTGACGTTATCAAGTACACTGCTGTTCCATTTGCAGAATTACCGGACTTGTGTCCTCCCGTCCTCCGGAGTGCGCACTCCCGAGTCGAACTTGCGAAGTCCGAATCTCAGATAAATCAGACTGATTGATTGATTTACCCCAGCAAGCGTACTTTACCGGATCTAGTTATCGGATTTCATTTATTTATCGGAGCAATAAAAATGACGTCATTTTCACCCATATCGGTCGATAATTTATCGGTCCGATAAATATCGTGCATCCCCAGTGATGGGAATAACGGCGTTATAAATAAACGGCGTTACTAACGCCGTTATTTTTTTCAGTAACGAGTAATCAAATAAATTATTGTTTCCCCCGTTACAACGCCGTTACCGTTACTGACAATAAAATACGGCGTTACTATAATTTATTATAATATTATTATCCTTTTATTTTCAGTTTATCTGAATGGATGCGCAGTGCAGCTGTATTTGACGTACCGTAAACTCTAGTGTGAAGGCGCACGGCTTGTCGTCGCTTTGTCTCACACGCGCAAAGAAAGATACAGAGCAAGAGAGTCTTTCATAACATGCAGAATTGACGCGCTACATGTAAACAATATTATCTGTTGTATTTTCCTGTCAAAATAACGGAGTTCCTTTGGAATTCGTCAGCTTTTAAGAACTGCCGGTTTCTCCAGTAGTGGGCGGAACTAATGTGCAAACGACAATCTCATTGGCTGGCGCTCACCTATTATCATCCCTGTTTTGATTTCAGCAAATCAATTCGAGCCAACGCAGACAACGTGATTAATATTCATAAACCCAGCAGCTCATTAATCCTTAGTGCTTTTTCTTATCATTTTTTCCCCCCTTTTTTATAGAAACACTAAATGACAAACAATATCTTAAGCACCACCACCAGTCCCAAGTTCAGTCAACATGACAAATATGCATTCATACTTGGTTATTCTAATTACTAAAGTTCTATCATCATATAATGCTAAATTATCATAATATCATATTATAATGCTTGACTGACTGATGCTAAGTGTCAGTGGATAAATAGTGTAGATTAATGTACAATGTTTTATAATAATAATTTATTCTATTTAGTGTCCATTTCATTCATTTAACATATTTCATATTGGGGGCATCCAAGTTATTTGACATTTGAAAATTTTTTTCTTTTTAAAAAATTAACGCAATAGTTACTTTCCCTGGTAATTAGTTACTTTTATAATGATGTAATTCAGTTACTAACTCAGTTACTATTTGTGAGAAGTAACTAGTAACTATAATTAATTACTTTTTTAAAGTAATGTGCCCAACACTGTGCATCCCTAATGATAATATATTTTGAGAAATCAAACCTGACTATTTTTACATTCTTAAAGGAATAGTTCACCCAAAAATGAAAATTTGCTGAAAATTTACTCGCCCTCAGGCCATCCAAGATGTAGATGAGTGTTTCTTAATCAGAGCAGATCTGGAGAAATGTATCATTACATCACTTGCTCAGCAATGGATCCTCTGCAGTGAATGGGTGCCGTCAGAATGAGAGTCCAAATGAGAGTCCAAACAGCTGATAAAAACATCATAATAATCCACACGACTTCACTCCTTCAGTTAGCTTATCGGAAAGAATCTTCACAAGCATTTTATTGTCTTCACTAGATGTTAATTGATGGACTGGAGTGGTGTGGATTATTGTGATGTTTTTATCAGCTGTTTGGACTCTCATTCTGACGGCACCCATTCACTGCAGAGGATCCATTGGTGAACAAGTGATGTAATGCTAAATTTCTCCAAATCTGTTCTGATGACGAAACAAAATCATCTACATCTCATGGCTTGAGGATCACATACAGTACATCTTAAACAACTTTTCATTTTGGGTGAATTATTTCTTTAATGAATATTCTTGGTCTTCTTGGACTGTTCACAATTCATCTTTGCACATTATTCTAAAAAAACAAAAAATTTTTAATCTTTCATCAAAATGTGATTTAGATGTTATTGTGGATTTTAATTTGGAATAACTGAATGCACCAATGCATAATAATATTAGTAACATGTATTGCTCTAGCCTTTCTCTTATCTTTGTAAATGGATTGGATGGTATTTTTGCCCCGTGTCTTATTTGAACTGGTTTGTGTTGATTTTTGTTGTCGTGGAGAGACCTGATTGTCTTTGTCTCTGTGGAAACCTGTCGAAACAAGGAAACAAACACTGTGCAGTGAAGCACCAAAGTTTATCAAATCTGTTTTAACAGCTGATGACCCTTCCACTCTTCTCATGAGCAGGACATCCAGCAGTGCTTTAATAAAGTCATAAGTTAAGACAAGAAGTTAGTTTTTCTAGCTTTCTTGTTTTTAGAAAATGTTATGGACTTAAGGAAACTGTACATTATTTTCACCTTTTTCCAGACAAACTCGGCACGTCAGTATAGCTGATGTCATCATGTAATGTTTCTCTTGCTCTGGATCTTTATAGCTGTCAGTGAGACAGTGATGGTGTCAACTCTCTGATTGTTTATATGTCTGTTAACGCAAGACCGCTGGTTTTCTCTGAGTGGAGGGAGAGCAGTGGGCGGCACTGCTGGCAGACCGTATCATCGGGCACGTGTTGGCTGGCCCCTCATCGCTGGCAAACGGGAAATGAATAGTGTTGGTTATGTCACTGTCTCAGTAATCCTTCTGCTGTCGATACTACTGCGTACATGTGTTTACGTGTTTGAATACACATCTGTATGCATGCTTATGATGGGCTGTCCTTATGAATCTGACTTGAAAATATTCCACTGACATGAAGCTCTTTTATTTTTGGAATATATTTAAATGCAGGTTATACATACAGTAACTTGAATGCACCTTTTCTGTAATGAGTGTGTTTTTCATTTCTGACTTTTTTTTTGGGGGGGGAGGACAGAGAGTCAAAAATGTCAGGCTGGTACAACCGTCCTGATATCAAGAAGAAAAAAACTCCTGAAAAGAATGAAACAATTAAAAGGAAAACCTTTGCAGTTTGACATATTATTTGATTATTATTTCTATGTTATTTGATTATTACTTATTCATATTTGAAAAAAAAAACTTGTCTGCCAAATCAAAGTCATGTGGTGCAAACAACATGCAGGAGTATGAAGTAAAGCAAACATTTTTAAGCGGTGATATTAATGATAACCCCAAATTATAAAACTACCCAAAGAAAATGAAACTGGATTTTAACAAGACTGAGGTAAATTATGTTTAGAATCTGTATAGACAATAGTGTTAAATTCTCGTCTTGTGGTTTAAATTCTATGTATGGCATAAATTCATAAAGAACTGATGCTAAACTGCTGCTTTTTCCCTCTGTTGAGGATCTCATGTGAGATTATGGAGGTCAGGACTCTGTGGGGGGAGGGGAATCACACTAATCTTTACTCTCACTCAGCACTGCAGCATTATTGCTCAGGCTTTATTTAGTCACAGTTCTGCCACATGTGCTCTGGGATTCCCAGGCAAACTTGACCAAACATCATGTGCACATACTCATTTTAGGGCTGGGCAATATGGCAAAAAATTAAAATCTCTTTTTTTTTTTTTTTTTTTTTTTTTTTCAGAACGTTTGACCGATTCTTGCGTTTTTTTTTTTTTTGTTGTTGTTGTTTTTTTTAAAGATTTTTAACTAGTCAACTTGAAAATGTAACTACTACATGATTCAAGTAACTTTTTCTTTATTAACCCTCTAGTTAAAGACAATTGAAGAAACACATATGTTTTCAACATGATGTAAATGTTAAACAAATCACTTGTTAAATATCTTTGCAGAAAAGATGCATTAACTACAACTACATCTTGTACAAACTTGTCTTATACATATTATATGTTCAGAAATAATACAAGGAAAACACTTTACAAAATTCTATTCTATCTAGACTATTATTAAATATAAATTTTCTGTGAAAACAATGACAACAGTTTTCAGCCTGTCACCATGATACAAACATGAAATATCAAACATACATACATACTTTTACAGGTTTTTTATTAGATTGCGCTGCTTTTCCATTGTTTTTTTTGTAAACATGGACGCGTTTGACTGTTGCACTCGCGCATGAAACGGCATTCCCAATACTCGGCGCTCAAGTTAAAAGAAGTTCACTCCCATCTTCTTGCATGTTTTTCCTATTCCACTGGCTGCATTGTCTCTTTGTTAACACAAAAGCGTATTCTGTATGAATGGTACATAGCAGTGTGAGCGTGTCACACGTGAGTGGTTAATCGCGTACGCTGACATGCTGTTGGATTATTCTTTTCTCTTTACTGTTATCATTGGCATATTGTCAAAGTGTCTAATTTTAACGTTTGGTAATATTTCTATTCAAAATTGCGATTCCTCGATTTCTAAAAAATAAAATTGTGGCAAAACATTAAATTCTAATTAATCGATAAAATCGAAATAATCGCCCAGCCCTAGCTTCCAGCCATAAACACAGATACATAAAATACATAGATATTTTTATTTTTACTTGTAAGTTTGATATTCATTTATCTGCTAATAGTTATTTTAGGTCAATTTTAGCAGTGCACTATCATATAGATGGCTTCAAAGCTAATAAACATGGACTATAGGCCTAAGCCACAAAACAATTTAGATTTCATTGTGGTCTTAAACAAACTTAGGGTTCCAATCCAATTAAATGGCTTTGATTTAAAAACTGCATATAAACATGTACTTTCTGCTTTAATTCTAGATAAATTCAACGCCTATGTGACACTGAAAGTGCAAAATGTGAAGAGTACCACCATCACTGTGAGGGGAGACCAGCCATGCTGGGAGCAGGACTTCATGTTGTAAGTTCGTCTATCACAACTCGCCGCTATATCACCACTTCCCAGACAGCAATCTGTTATTGCTAATGTACTGGTCAATTACTAGAGGGTAGGGATGTGTAGAGGGTCTGGATGTCTTTCCACTAGTCATTCATCTATCACAGCAGTGAGGCATATCTAACCTGGCAACCACACAAACTCTCGCCTTGTAAAGCTTTTGTTGACAAACTAATGAGCGCCTCAGCCACCAAGATAACAACCCTGATAATCAGGCTGTTAGTGTGTTACGTTCCATATCTAGATCCAGTTGATTTCTTAAAGCTGAAGCGTGTCATTTTCTGTGTTTAAATACTTTCTTTTATGATTCACATGTTGGGATTTCCCAGCAATGACCTCAGAGGAGACCTTACCTGTTTGTTCCATAACAATGAGGAAAAATTCTGAAGAAAAAAGGGCTTATAGGATACAGATACAAGTGTAGGTCAGATTACAAATGGACACTGCTGTGATTTAGATTAAAAATGGATAAATGCTCATATCAAATGATCTGTTTAACAGACAAAGCAATAGTGACCACGTAATAAAAAGTTACACACATTTGTATGTTGCGACATTACTGTCAGATCCAATATAGTCGGCACAGCATCGTCTTTTAGTTTAAATCTTTCTGAAAATCCTGTGTCAAATTGTGCCTTGTTTGTAAACGAATCCGTGGTAAAATGAAGTGAACAAAGGACCAAGTTCTTACTAACATGGTCTAGAACTTCATTAAAAATAAAGTTCATTCACCCTTTCCTAACATTGGTTTCAGAAAGAAGGCAATGCAAAGACTGCTTTTTTCCACAACTTGGCACTGCACAGCATCTTGTTGTCTTCAGAGTTATTTTTATCGTCTGGTTTCTGCGTAGACCTGTGCGTTCACCTCTCTAATAAACACTATATGCAAGAATCGTGGGCGGGGCTAAACAGACAGTGATGTAGAAGCAGGCGCTGATCTTCTTCTGCGGAGGCAGTGTTTAGCCATACTATTACATCATAGAGTGGTACATTTCACAAGCTGTCGTTTTTTCAAAAATCATAATGAAGCATAATGCTATTGTGAATTCACAAACGATATGATTCAATTAAATAAATATATGCAATGCAGGTTTAATATGTGCGCTTTAATTATTTACATGCATGTAGGTTATGTACGTGCGTCTCAGAGCAGCTCCGTTCACAGTTAATGCTGCTTCATACGAACTTTATCATTTACATGTGTGAAGCATCTGAAACTCAATCTCTGCATATTGTTGTGAATTTGGGTTTATTATAATGTTAATCCGGCAATGCAACGTGTTCCATTTAATCAGATTTGTAAGTTAAATCATTTATAAACCTATGCAAACACAGGAGAAATACATCAATATCTTTCTCAATATGCTAACTGTTCATCGCGATTTCAAAATAAAAGCTCAAACCGTCACTCTGAGTTTACACATTTTGATGTCCACATATTCAAGATATTACAGTGGCTGTAACATTTCTGTTATAAAGAAATGGCCAAATATTAAAGATTAAGTGGACATTTGAATTAAATGTTGTTTAGTCAATATTAAACAAGGATTAGATTGCAAAGTAAAGTGTAAAATTAATCGTCAGGCCGTTGGTGCCCTCTGCAGTCATTTGTTATAATGCGTAATGTACATTAGCTCTATTGTTTAGAATACATTATGGGCCAGATTTACTAAACAGGGCAAATTAGCGTTAGAGCACAATTCCATAAAAGTGCCGATGGGAGAGGAAAATTCTGTGTGATTTACTGAAAATGCGCACATTAAAGAACACAGACACACCCAGCTAACAAAATTACGTAACTGTTACATAACTGCAACGTAATCTGGTGACCAAAGTTTCGTCGTGGCGACGTAACAATTATACGTCGCCACAACGTAACTTTGTGAGTAACTGCGACGTCGTGGCAACGTCGTGGATCAATAGTTGTGTGCTGGTAATCAGTTGGTAATTTTTTATAATTATTTATTTTCTATGAGCGGACATGCAGTAGTTAAACCTAATTTATGTACTCATATGCCCAAACTAATGTAAAGGCTGTTCCAACAGCTGTGAATGATGAATATAGACTCAAAATTAATTCAATTGATTTATTTTGAAAACACACAAGTATGAATAATAAATGCACTCAAATTATTAAAAAAAACATAAAATATACAGTGAAAGCATTCAAGATGTTCCGTGCTCAGCATCAATATAAACAGATATGCTATGCTAGCGAAACATTTGCTAGCAGACATTTCAGATAATTAAGGAAAGATACCATAATCACAGAGGTATAATATTAACAAAAGTACATAAAGTAGACTGTGGGTAATGTTACTTAACTAATCTGACGCAGTTGTTATACTTTTTTTGGTATAACTGACGAGAAATGGAGAGAAATGTCAGACGCGTCCTCTCCTCTTCAGCAGCTGATGTGTCTGCGGTTGCCATGGTAACTCTCAACCGCCACCAGTACTATACAGTCGTGGCCTAATGGATAGAGAGTCGGACTTGTAACCCAAAGCTTGTGGGTTCTAGTCGACTAGTCGGATACAAAACTTCCGTTTAAATGACAGTTAAATTAGTTTAAATGACAGTTAAATTAAATCCCTAGTAATCAGAGCAAATAAAGAACGTGTAAATGATGGTCATGAAATTACGTGCATGCGATGCAGTTACGTCGCCAGAAAGTCATGAAGTTACCAGTATATTACCAATAGAGTACGTATCTGGGACGTCCTTGGTAATATTACGACGTTAGGAGGACGTACTGACAACGTTGTGAATTGGTAATTTGATGGTAATAAAATTACGGGCATGCGACGTCATAGTTACGTTGTCAATTGGTAAGTCATGAAATTGCCAAAAATTACCAGTACGTTACGTAACTGTTATGTGTTAGCAGGCCAGCCAGATCATTTCCATAATGACCAGTGCAATCTACCAAGAGCAGCGCAAATTAGCGCTTAATAAATAATGACGTTAAATAATGGTGCAAATACCAGTAATTTGTCGTATGCAAATGTTAGTAAATCGCATTGCGTGATTCGTTTTAATACTCTCCTCCAATAAATTTTGCATCTGTAAAGGAAACTCCTACAAATGCATATTCAATAAGGTCAGGCGCAAAAATAACTGTCTGTGTCCACGTCTTTTTAGCGCTAATTCTTCACTGCGTGTCTTCAGTAAATCCTGACAGTACTATAACGCCAAAAGGTGGTTTGCGTTGGTGCTAGCTGTTAGTAAATCTGGCCCCAAGTATTTTAACAGTTTTGTTTAATGAAACCATATGATTACTTGCTTTTGATACTTTATTTGAACTCATTATTATTGCCTCTTTACTATTATATGTGTATTTTAAGTAATTTTAACGTCTATTGTTCACTTAGGTCTATTTTTATTACCACAAAAAAAAAAATTATAATTATCCGATTACTCAATTAATCATCAGAATAATCGTCCGATTACTCGATTATCAAAATAATCGTTAGTGACAGCCCTACTTTCAGATTTAGCACGTTAGCATGTTTGAAAGTGAGCTTGTTTGGTCACTTTTACTTTGTGCCAAGTTTCAGTGAATATTGCGTGACACTGTACATGTGGCCTTGGTTTTTTTGGTTTTAATATTTGATATAAATGCATATAATTAAAAAAATTAGCATATAAACAACTTACAACTCTACATTTTAAGACAAAATATAACAGACTTATGGCTATCACCCAGAGAACATGCCAAAGTTTTTATTTATTTTTTTTATTTTTTCCTGCACCAAAGACAGGTGACTTTGCTCCAGGAAATGAAACTGTCTCTTTGTTCCTTGTCGCTCATTTGTTTTTTTTTTTTCTCAGAGATTTATATCTGTTTATTTAGATTCCTGCCCTGTCCTCATATTACATCCATGCGTTCTGTCTCAGGTGTTGGATGTGTGCCTTTGTTTGTGTAGTCACTGGGATGTGGCTGTCTATAGTTTCTCAGCTTATCTCGACTGTTGTTTCACACTTGTCGGACTTCTCTGTATGTATTCTTGAATTTTCTTGGACTGTTAAACATTATATACTTCTTGTAACATAATACTAGATATTAGTAAATTCATTATTCTAGATTAGTGGTACTCAACCAAATTGACACATATTAAAAATGTTTTATTCCTCAATTATATCTATGTACTTGTTGAAATGCGGAAGGCATGATCTTTACCGTTTTTTTTTTGACTGAATGAATAACTTCCATAAAATTTATGAGCCATTGGATGATGTCATTCAATCAACAACAGTGATACAATACTGACTATAAGTCATTGAAAATAAATTAAAGTATTTATTTATTTATTGTTTGTGTAGTTCTGGTTTCCATGGTAACAGTGACACATTTGATTGGTTGATTTTGCTTCAGAATTATGGGTAGTGTAGTTCTTCACCAGAAATTTGTAGTGTACTAAATGAAATGCTGAAATGTTGCTGCATAAACTGTGGTACAGTTTTGTCCCAGGCCTAATGAATTTAAGGCTTGTCCACAGGGACAGTAATGTACCCTCGTTCATATTAATGACTGCATGCTTTCTTGTCCTAATGGAACTTCAGAAAGCCAGATGTCCTTATAATTGAACAGAGCCCTTCAGTCTAGTCAAGCTTTGTGTGTCTTTGCTCTCAGGGGAGCATTTGAAAGCAGCGTTGAGGTTAATGAAATAATGTTTGAAATAATGATCCCTCTGGGACTAACAGAGGCCACCAGAGTTGAGACTGATCATGTATTGATTATTGATTATATATTATGTGATACATTCTTGCCTAAATACAATTATTAAAGTGTTACTGTGAAAGAGTCATTTTGTGTGACACATCCATTCCATCTCAGAGCAATACATTATGTGTCATACATGGTTCAAAAGTTTGAGTCAGTAAGGTTTGTTTGAAAGAAGTCTCTTGTGTTTACAAAGGCTGCATTTATTTGATTTATTTGAAATACAGTAAATATTAGAATTCCAAATATTTTCTATTTGAATATATATTAAAATGTAATTTATTCCTGTGATGCAAAGCTGAATTTTCAGCATCATTACTCCAGTCTTCAGTGGCACATGATTCTTCAGAAATCATTCTAATATGCTGGTTTGCTGCTCAAGAAACATTTCTGATTATCAGTGTTTAAAAGTTGTGCTGCTTAATATTTTTGAGATTTTTTTTTTTTTCAGGATTCTTTGATTGAGCATAAAGTTTAATAAAACAGCATTTATTTGAAATCTTTGGTAACATTATAAATGTCTAAACTGTCACTTTTTTAAATTTAATGCATTCTTGCTAAATAAAAGTATTAATTTAAAATCTTACTGACCACAAACAATAGAACAATAGTGTATAATAATTTTGAACAATAGTGTATATAATAATAAGTGTATATAATGGAGTATATACTAAATTCTTTAAAAGTAGATTTGTATTCTTTCTGCCTCATTTATGAAATATGAGCAGAACGACTTTTATTTTGTGTAAATCTTTCGTAAAACGATTGGTACATAAATTGTAGCCTTGAATGGAAAAAGAATGCAAAATTGTTTTAACTAATTATTTACACTGAAATAGAATCAAAATGCATTGTTCATAAAACTTTCTCATTAAATTATATCTATACTTCAAGATATCTTGTGCTAGCTAAACGAGCTTTTTCTTGACCAGTTAGCAATTATGCTAAGCTAGTAGGCTAAACTGAATGCTAACTTAAAACAGAAAAAGACCTTTTTTGTTTTTTTTGGCTGGTTTATCATCTACCAGGTGAAAAATGCAAGTTTCATCACTTTATTTGTAATAGCCAAACAATTACCAAACAAGTCACACGATTTGAAGTGTCGTTCATGCCCATATAACGTGGAATGATTTGAATAACCACCTAAATCAAATAAAAGCGATATTATTAGTGTTTCAAAGTATTTGAGTGCACATTAACTCAAGATTGGTTAAACCTTATGTAATGTATCAGTGTTGCCTTAGAAAATAGCCTATAGCTGAACAATGTTCATGTGTTGACTACATTTCCGTTGAGCAAATTCAGTCCATTAAGGTTAAGCCGGAGAAACCTGCACACTTTCGTCTGTTTGCCCTCTCTCTGAGCATGTTTGACTAACTTAAATAATTATGATGATATAACCATATTGCCAATAGGATTACGGCTGTTTATATAGCTCCTCATTTGTTTGTTTGATCAAAGGGCAAAGTTATTGTATCATTCAGACGTGTCACGAGCTCAGCTGTTCTGTCTGAACCTCCTGTGGGTGAGTTTGAGACGTCACATCTCTCCAGACCTGCATTTTTAGCGTGCGTATGTGGCGTCAGCAAGCTTTATCTATCTCTATAGCAACCTATCAATTAATAATTACTCAGCCCATTGTCGCTTGCCGTGTTCTGGAAAACGAACAAGTGCAAAAAAAAAGAGAAATTGTAGATAAGCAAACAAGGTGCTCTTTGGGGGTCTAGAAACATCTCATCCTCACCACACTTTGGAGACAATTGAAAGCCTAAATGAATAATGAATGGATTTCCAAATGCTCCTCTTTAGGTGCCACGCTCGGGTGTGCTTTGGTCTTCTCTATTTATAACAAGCAGAGCGGCAGATAAAAACCATGTTTGTCTCATTCAGTTGTAGAAAAAGCTTGCATCCTGTTAGCAGATGGTGTGAAGCTGTTGTTATTGGAGCACGATTCTACCAGCACAAATATTATTTAAATTTTTACACTGTATGTGATTATGCAGAGCAGACTTTAGCATTTGTATAGTGATTTGAATCAACTTATGACTTGTTACGCACACCTGATGTACAAATAAACTGTTAAATATCAATTAACGTCATTGCGCTTTGAATATTTGCAGTATGTGTTTCTCTAAGCTTCTCAAACACAGAATGTTGTCATACTTGAAGAGAAATGTTTTGTACATTTGTTGAGGACCATGTGATATTTCATTTCTAAGTGATGAGACTTTTACCTGCTGTAGGATAAAATGTGTAACATTTAATCCCATATTGAAATCCCCATTGGTACCATAAGGACTGCTTAGCAAAACTTAAAAAAAAAAATCCCTTGAAAGAATAAAAATCTAGTATGTTATGCTTCTTACTACATTTATGAGTCAACTGTATACTGCTTTTCTTAATCTTTATGTCTGAATAATCCCACACTGCACCTGGGATCTTATAAAAGACTGAGACGATGAAGATGAAGCTAATTAGACCTGTTCGGCTGCTTTTGTCCTTTTCCACTTGGGGGTGTTGTGAAGTGCCCCATAGTCTCTAAAAATATGGAGATCAGGCACTCAACAAACTGGAGTAGTGGTGCAAGGTTATGGAAGGTCATCTATCAAAACATTGCTTAGTTTGTCCTAAACCATATTTCTCTTCAATACACTACTGTTCAAAAGTGTTTTTGGAAGAAGACTCTTATGCTCACCAAGGCTGCATTTATTCGATTGAAAATTCACTAAAAACAGTAATATTGTGAATATTATTACAGTTTTAGTTTAAGTGGCTCTTTTCTATTTTTATGTATATTAAAATGTAATTTATTCCAGTGATGCAAAGCTACTATCAATGTTGAAAACAGTCTTGCTGCTTAATATTTTTGTGAAAACTGCGATGCATATCTGACCCCAAATTTTGAATGGTAGGGTTTTATTTAAGGCTGGAAAGGCTCCAACGAGAAGCTCCTTAAAGAAACTATTAGTAAAATTGTTAAAGTATGTTCAAAATACATTATAGGCATTTTATGATGTATAGAAAATTACAAAAGGGATAGTTCACCCAAAAATAAAAATTCTGTCATTAATTACTCACCCTCATGTCGTTCCAAACCCATAAAACCTTTGTTCATCTTCAGAACACAAAATAAGATATTTTTGATGAAATCCGAGGGCTTTCTGACCCTGCATAGACCGAAACGCAGCTGACATGTTCAAGGTTCAGAAACGTAGTAAGGACATTAAAATGCACATGCATACATCGTCGTACTTTCATGAACGCATGTCGAAGACTGACACGGAAGAGAAGAAATTGTTGAATAAAGTTGTTATTTTTGCTTTCTTTGCAAACAAGAACTATTCTCCACTGATGTCACATGGAGTATTTTTATGATGTCCTTACTACCTTTCTGGATCTTGATCGTGGTAGTACCCTTGCTGTCTATGGAGGGTCAGAAAGCATTTGGATTTCATGAAAAATATCATAATTTGTGTTCTGAAGATGAATGAAGGTCTTACAGGTTTGGAACGACATGAGGGTGAGTAATTAATGACAGAATTTTCATTTTTAGGTGAACTATCCCTTTAAACATGAACAACAGTTGCAATCACTGCTAACAAAAACAAACAAAATCTAAATTTTCACTGATGAAGCCTCTTGCTGCTGTGTTTGTGACCTTCAGTGAGATCAGCCGGCTGGACCTGGGCCTCATTGTAGAGGTGTGGAACAAAGGTCTCATCTGGGACACCATGTTAGGAACAGCCTGGATCCCACTCAAAAGCATCTGCCATTCAGAGGAGGTCAGGAAGTCATCCACACCTCACAAAATCTTATTTCATTCCGTGATATAATACATTTCTTATGGAATGATTTTAGTTGTTTGGTCATCAAGGTGTCTTAAACATTCCTCTCTTTTACATGTTTATGCTGTAATGAATAACCTTTTCTCTGAACAGGAGGGCCCTGGTGAATGGATATTTCTGGACTCTGAAGTTCTGATGAAGGCAGATGAGATTTATGGGACTAAAAACCCAACGCCACATCGGGTTCTGCTGGACACTCGCTTTGAACTGCCATTCGGTGAGACTGACGCTTTAAAATTTATTTTTGTAATTTAAAAAGTACATCCTTTCTTCTTGTTTTTTATCAGTTGCACAACCATTCAAAAGTTTTGGGTCATTAAGATTTTTTTGAGAATGCGTTTTTACATTATTACTTTTTTTCTGCAAGGACATGTAAAGATAATCACAATTACCACTAAAGACAATTATATTATTACAGTAGATTTCAGTTTCAGATGAATTCTGTTTTTAATGTTCACCAAAGAATCCTCAAAAAATTGTCATGGATTCCACAAAAATAATAAACAGTACAACATTGATAATAATAATTAAAAATGTTTCTTGAGCAGCAAATCATCATAATGATATGATTTCTGAAGGATCATGTGACACTGAAGACTGGAGTAATTATGCAGAAAATTCAGCTTTGCATCACATAAATAAATGACATTTTATATCAAAATAGAAAAGTCATTTTAAATTGTAATATTTCACAATATAACTGTTTTTAAATGCATCCTTGGTGAGCTGAAATGTCTTCTTTTAAAAAAAAAAACAACAACTTTGAATGGTAGTGTACTTGCTTTCATATTATTCCAAACTAACTTTCTTCAGAGGCACACAAAATAAGAAATTGTGACAGTCCCTAATCACTGCTTGCATTAATTGAATGTAAAAGAGCAGCGTGGACATTTTTCAGAACTTCTTATTTTTGCCTTCCACATTAAGAACAGCTTCCTGATCTGTTATTTGGAAACGCATCTGCTTGAGATCAATCCCATCTGCCTCTCTGGTGCTTTTGGTTTCCATTGATTTGTTGAATGTCATCAGGGTTGAGTGAATCTCCTTAAGGCAGCTGCTTGATTTCTAATAAAACAGTTTTTAGGCTGTCTCTCCAAAACTGCTGCTTTATGCAGCATACACTGTTATAATGTTAAAAAGTGGCTAATTTTTATAACTTTTTCAAATTAAATGATAAAAACCATTTGTTTTTTCCTTTTTTCTTTTTTGTTTTTTTTTTTCCTGAGAAAGGACCTTTTCTCTGTAACCTAGTGTGACTAGGATCCATGTAGCAGAGACATAAAAATGCTTGAGCTTTTCGCTTGCTTGTTGAATTATCACTTTGATTTGCTTCCCTTTGTGTAAGACTTAACAAAAATAATTACATTTTTGCCAGCTGTGTCTCCATTGTGAGTGGAGCTATGGGCTGTAAATAAAGTGTGCGGCGGTGAACACGCTGCAGGTTGTTGGGATGTGAAAGGTCGAACCTTCATAAATGGCGCATTTGGCCTGGATACCTGCCATTGATCCCATTCATAAGCCAGACTGTTTTATCCGAGCACTTTGAAGCTACTCTCCTCATGTGCAGTATCCCATGTGCCTTCAAAGGAAGATGCGCACAGTATCTGATGCTTTGTTCACATTGCACCCAATTCCAATTTTTTTTTAAATTTGGTCCTTGGGACTGACAGTCTGACATTTTGCAATGAAATCGGATTTGATTGTTCAGACAAGGTAGTCAGTAAACAATATATCAATATCACACCGAAAAACAATTTGTGAAATTTGCTAGCCATTCCTGAGTGAAAATGGTTTTAAAGAAATGGCAAGTAGCAATGAAATAAACATGGATTTTTAAGTAGAAAGACTGAAATAAATTTCAATAATTTTGTTTATTTACAACAGTAAATTTTGTTTTATTTACAACTTCAAAAAATAAGTACTTTTTTTCTTTTTACAGTGCAGCTGTCATGGCATTGACTATAAAACAAGACTCTGATTGTCCAGACTTAATCTGGTTTAAACTTCATATGAATGTGCTTTAGATCAGGATTGCAAACATGTTTCTTTGCTGGTCAGACTACAAACGATGAAACTGATTTCTTAATCTGGTTTTCAGACTACTTACCCAGCAGGCACCAGACGTCTATGTAACGTCAGATTGACGTTGGACATGACGTCGGATAGACGTTGCATTTTGGTTGAAAATGAAAATCGGGTTGACGTCAATTTGACGTTGATTTAACGTTGGATTTTGGTTGCACAACCTAAAAACAACAAAATCTCAACGTCAGCTGACGTTGGTATTGGACATCAATTTAACATTGACATTAGACGTTGAATTTACGTTGAATTTACGTTTTGGTATTGGACATCAATTTAACATTGACATTAGACGTTGAATTTACGTTGAATTTACGTTTTGGTCACCCGACGTCGCAACTAAAATTTAACCAAATATCAACGTCTTATGACGTTGTGTGCCTGTTTTGTGCCTGCTGGGTATAAATGTGCTTTAGATCTGGTTTGCAAACATGTTTATTCACTGTTCAGACTACAAACAATGAAACTGATTTCTTAATCTGGTTTCAGACTACATATAAATGTGCTTTAGATCTGGTTTGCAAACATGTTTATTTACTGTTCAGACTACAAACAATGAAACTGATTTCTTAATCTGGTTTTCAGACTACCTACCCAGCAGGCACCAGACGTCTATGTAACGTCAGATTGACGTTGGACATGACGTCGGACAGACGTTGCATTTTGGTTGAAAATGAAAATCGGGTTGACGTCAATATTTGACGTCAATTTGACGTTGATTTAATGTTGGATTTTGGTTGCACAACCTAAAAACAACAAAATCTCAACGTCAGCTGACGTTAGTATTGGACATCAATTTAACATTGACATTAGACGTTGAATTTACGTTGAATTTTGGTCACCCGACGTCGCAACCAAAATTTAACCAAATATCAACGTCTTATGACGTTGTGTGCCTGTTTTGTGCCTGCTGGGTATAAATGTGCTTTAGATCTGGTTTGCAAACATGTTTATTCACTGTTCAGACTACAAACAATGAAACTGATTTCTTAATCTGGTTTCAAACTACCTTTGAATATGCTTTACTGTAGATTTGGTTTGAAAACATGTTTCGATTTCAGTTGTATAAGTAAAAGGGTTTTTTTTCCCCCTACCTGTATGGCTTTTTGTTGAACTTTTTTGTTGAAACTATGTGTGTGCATACTGGATTTTTATTAATGCACAAATGTCACAAATATGATTTGTTTGCTAAGTAACACGTAATTTTTATTTGAACTAAACTACAGTTTTTTTTTTTTTTTTCCCTTCCCCAAAAATATTGTGGCAAATAGAGACAGCACAACATTCCTTTGTTCCTATACTTGCTTTTAAAGTGAAGCATGTAATGCTCTTGTTTTTTTAACTGCCAGACTATTTTTAAGGTCCCTCAGCCAAGTAGCTCATTATACATTTAAAAGGTCTGAATACATAATCATAACGTCTTAGCACATGTAAATGGTCTGCATGAGGTTTTATGTCTCGGACTGCAACACTCATGACTCTCTACCACTTTTGCAGAAATCCCAGAGGATGAGGCTCGATACTGGACCGGCAAACTGGAACGCATCAATGCTATGGGCATTCATGATGAGGTAAGACCTGTGCATGTGCAGCTAAACAACAGCATGCCTTCAATATTTCAGGACATGGGGGCTTAGTTACCAAACAAGAGTCCACACTGACTGTCATTGCATATAATTATATGAGAAGAGGTTGCATGACAGTTTTCTGAATGCATTTACATTGTGTTTGGCTACAGCTGCCGTTGTAATTTGCATCTAAAAAGGAAGTGTAGGCAATGTTTACTAGAATCACAATATTGCTTTATTCAGCATTGCTCAGCATTATATACTTTACTGTGGAGTAATATGAGCACAACTATGAACACTGAATACATTTTTATAGAATAATTTTGATGCATATTATGTTTCTTTTGTCTAAAGTTGATGCATAAAAATTTAAACTAACATCTGTTTCGTACAGAATCATAGCTGTGATTTTTTTGAGTAATTGTAACACTAGCTATTATATATACATTTTATGAATGAATTGAAAATATTTCATCCAATTATCTTATTTTTGACTTTTGATTATAGATGCTTTTTGAATAAATAAATAAATAAATACATTTTCAGACTGTTTTCAGAAGTATTGATAGTTAATATTAAAATGTTATATTTTATTAAAATAATGTACTTTTTGGATATTTTAGTTAAAGTTTTTTCATATCACTTTAATATGTATATGCCATTGACTTTCTGCTTTAAACACACATCCATTCTGACAGCTAAATGAATTAGTACCATATATTGTAGGTGTCATTTATTCAGTAAAATTAATTAAATTAAGTCTGTAACTTAATAGTATTACTTGAATCTAAATTGAGATGGGTTAATATCATTTATTTCTCAATGACCATTATAATTACCCCTTTTGTAAGACGCAGTAAATTCATCATTATCCAGTTTTTCCTCATCAAGGCTATTTAGTTACTTTTGACTCTTATAAATTCTTATATTAATTGATGGCAGCTAGATTTGTTGTAGACTGTGAGTTATAAATGTTGGTCTAATCATATTTTTTAATGTTTTTTTTTTTTTTTTTTCCCTCATGGTTATTTAATAATTAGTGTCACAGCTTTGGTATGTGGTCAGCATGTGTGTGCTCTGAGCAGTTATTTTTGCTGTGCATTGTTGTGGTTTATTAATAAAATACATATATGGGTAGTTGTTAAGGATCTTGTGTTCTAAACATCATTCAGATTTTTGGTAAATATTCAAAGAATGTAAAAAAATATATCTACACTTTGGCTACACCTTCACTAATTAATTTTAAATGGTCCTGTGATGTGAGAAATGTGAAATATTTTACAAGTGCGAATATTCCATGTAGTCCCTATATTTTTATGAAGTCATAAAAACTCCATGAATATTATTTCTTAAAAGAATTAGCAATATGTTGTTCAAATATTGCTCTACTTCTGCTGTTGGAGTATAACATGTCATACCACAGGATCTCAACTTTAAAATATTTCATATCAGCTATCATGTACAGCAGATGCAACAGTTGTCCAATAATGTACATCTTTCACAAAATCATTCTAAATAAAGGTAGTCCTTAAATGAACCAGTCTCATAATATATCATATTTTATCTGAACTGTTTGAAGTGAGTTTTGCTGTGGATTTGCATGCTACATAATGGTTATTTTATTTATTAGAATCTTCATGTTCAGTAACTGAGGTTGTTAATTGCCTTAACAGTAATAATTAACTGTATGTTATACTTACCATCTTTTTCGCTCCTTGTGTTAGTTTCCCTTACAGGATGAAGTAGCAGGACGCCCTCTGCCCTGTGCTGCCTCTCAATGCTGTGAGTGACAACATCTCGCACTAGATGGAGCCTCAGCATCATGCCTGATGCTTCACTTTGCTCTCCACTCCTTTAACTTTGCATGCTGCTTCTTGTCACCTCTGAGTAGCATAAATGTTAACATACAAACTTTTCACAGTATATATGTTCACAAATGTTCACGCAAGCATCAAGCACAAGAAAATTCACATTAGAATTGCAATATCAGTCTTTGTAAATGATTTTGTTTTTGCACATCTTCGCTCACTCTTGATTTTTAACCTCACCAGGCAACTATTTTGGATGGGCCAACAGTCAGAGTATGTAATGTGTATTCAGGTTTTATATAGTAACCCTTTACTCTAGATTATTCCCTGGAACCCCCCTGGACCTTCAAAATGAATATGCTTTCATATGCTCCCCTAAGTGTTGAGATTTTGATGCACACTTGCACAGATAAATTACAATACAACACAATACAGCATGATCTTTCCCCAAAATTTCCTTGAGTTTTAACCTTGTTGAAATAATGATGTGTTCTTTGTGTACATTGTGAGCTCCTTGTTTCAGTTCTCCTGCACGTACTTCCTTGTACTTGTTTACATTATGTGGCTACATTGTTGCAAAGAGACACATTTGATTTCACTTAGATGATCAATGAGATTTGGCTTTTACATTTTTAAAGTAATCTTTCATTTGCATTAACATATTGCATATATAAAAAAACAAGACAGATTGGTATTTAATGTATTTCTCACCTGTAATGTTTCTCTGTCCAGCTTTGGATGACCTGGACAGTGTGGTGGATGATAGAGACAGTGACTACAAGAGTGAGACAAGCAGTAGTTTACCTCCACGCTACCACACTACAGCCCAGCCCAACTCTTCACTGCACCAGTATCCCATGGGGCCACGCTTTCAGCAGCACATGGATTCCTGTGCTGACTCTTTGCACAGCTTTGAATTTGACTATAGGGATCACCATGCAAGCAGGTACATTCAGTTCCTATAAGTACTGTATGCATCCATATAGTACTATACATCTTTGTGTACAACACACCCTTTTACAACACATTTAGCACTGAATGTAATGGTTCTGGGATGGTAATTTCTATAACTCAGCTGTGAAATAGCAATTTATATATATATATATATATATGGCCACAGATTATCCTTGTTTGTTATGCTGAACTTTAAACTTACAATTTGAGGATGGATTTCTAGTCTTTTAGACTTGTGATTTGCGTAAGCGAAAGAAACTGAAATGTGGTATTCTGAGATTGTGGTTAATCAGAGTCTCTTGTGTGGCCAAGTACAGAGCTAATCCGGATAATTCTTTTGTATCAGATCCGTTTTAAAAATACAGAGATTGTATTTCTTGTGATCATTAAGTTCCGGTTGAAATGACATTTGTGTGTAATTTATGTATTTTCCCACCAGCTGTATGCAAAATGTTTTGGGGGCATTAAAAATCTATTCATTAGTGAGGTGAAAGGCATTTAATGGTTTGGTAAGGACTGTAATTTTCACTTCACATTTCTGGTAACTCGCTTACTTTTTTTTGTTTCATCTCATAACTTTAGTACATCACTATTATCATGTTCTTGCTCTCAGCAGCTTTTATCTCTTATGTTGAAATACATTTGTTTTCTCTTTCTTCCCCCCTCCTTTTTGTCCCCTTCCATTCTTTTTAATCTCTGCTAGAATTCCTAATCATAGGGGTAGAGTTAGGATTGTCCCAATAGATTCAGGCATGGGTGTGGAGGATTGGGAGGTCAAATACAAACTACAGGGTAAAAGTACCCTGGGTGAGTTCCTTGATAGAGAAGAACAGGCATGGATTGAGGAACATGACAGACAAAATGATCTTGTCCATACTAAAAAGGCTTGCCACAATCCCATAGTCAACCAGTTGTCTCCAATCAAAAACAAAAATGCTTCATTAAATGCCGCTTACCCAGAAGGCTATGCCACTATTGACCGAAGGCGAAGGAAAAAAATCCAGGACCCAGGAGGGCTGGATCCTGTCAGAGCAGAGCATTTCCCACCCAATCTTGCATTTCTTCATCAAAAACGAAGCGATCTTGTTTTACGCCAAGTGAAAGAAATGGAAGAGGCTGATGAAAACATGATGCCATGCCTGAAACCATACAAAAATGGCTTACTCTACAAAACTAGAATGTGGGCCAAAAATAAGCTTGAAAACACACTGGAGAATTACATTGCATATCAAGAGGAAGAAGCAGCTAGACAGAGGAAGGATGTAGGCTTTGATTCTGAAGGCTCAGATGAGCTACAATATTCCATTGGCTCTGAGGAAGAGTTAGAGGAAATTACCTCTTTAGCTAAGGCACTCAGGGTTGAGGAGAGGAAGAATTATAGCCACTATGGATATTTCTCACCATATGGTGGCCAAATTGAGAGGCTTCAAGGTTACCGTGATAAGAAGAGTGGAAAGGGTAAAATTGGTGGATGGGCTCCAGAGGTCATGCTGTCTCCTGTTGAGGAACCTAGTGATGAATATGTTGATCCTATAGATGAGCTGCAATGCCTGGTTGAAACTGTATCAGAATATCTAGCTGAAAAGGAAGAGGAGATCAGTAAATATGGATCTTTACCCAAGTCTAACAAATCAAGGCTGTCATCTCAGGGTAGTGCAAAAACAGAATCCGTTGGAGATGAGCAAGGTATCACCACTAAGGAAGTGAATGATAAAGTCATAGATGCCAAAGAAATAAATTCAAGTGGTGCTACTGACCATGGAGTGGCAGGGATGAAGAATGCCATGAGTTCATTATTTAGCTCTTTAACAGATAAAGTTGTATCAAGCTCCAAACAAGTGGGATCTAAGCCTGTTGAACAATCAGAGACACCAAGTAATGTTCCTGATAGTTCTGGTATATCAAAATTATTTTCCTTCATGCCAAAGTCTACAAGTCCCACCCCAGTAGCTGTGGTATCCCCTACTCAGGATCCTCAGTGTGATAGGAAGTTTTCAATGCCATCTGTTTTGCCTTTCCAGCCATCTGATGCCAAGTTGCAAGGGGTGGACCAGCCTAACAAATACAGTGTTGTTGCAGTTCACAACGAGACATCATCCTCTGTGAATTCAATGTTGGGAAAGGGGAACACTTTCACTGGAGAAAATGTTGTGAATGGAACTGTCAAAAGTTATACTCAGAATAATTTTGATGTGGGGAAAATGAAGCCAGGTGATCATTGTAAAGTTTTGAATTGCAATGCAAAACACAGTACAATACCACATGCGTATGAAGCCGCTGATGGTGAAAAACTTAAAACTCTTAAAAATACCTCCAGTGAGATAAATAGTGAGAAGATGCACAATGAGCCTATAACACAAAAAGCTGGTGAAGAGTCAGGCTTTTTCAATCCTTTTAAGAAGTCTCTCAGTTCATTAATCTCACCTGGACCTCCAGTGCCTCCTCACAATCAAACACAGACGGTTTTTCCTGTTTTCAGATCAGCAGAAGACATTAGGTTAGAAAAACCTTCAGACCAATCCTCCCTTACAAAACAAGCTTTTGTCTCCTCTGACAATGTGTCTGTCCCACAACCTCCAAAGGCAGAAGGGGGGCTGTTTTCTGGATTGTTTAAGTTTGCATCTGGTGAGGATTCAAGTGCATCCAAAGGTATGCCACAAAACTCAGTTAAGACAGATCAAACTGTTCCTGCCCCAAACAAAATGACTCAAACAGGTGTGTTTCCATCTTCAGTTCATGACAATGCAAAATCAGCAACACTGAACCATAAAGAACCTGAGGCAACTGCTAAGGAGAACACAGAAACAGGTTGGTTTTCTAGTCTTTTTAAGATGGCACCAACTGAAGATCTGCAGCCTGTTACTCCACATACCCAAAGGCCTAATATTCAGAACTCTCCACTTCCTCCGGGGTCAAATCAAAATGTACCTAGGATGCAACATCAGAGTCCTTCTTCTGCTAAAGAACAAATGCAATTTAGGCACCAATATCCTGGTCCAACTGAAGTCCCTCATATTACAGAACAAAAAGCATCTCAACATGAACGTCAGGGCCTGTTCTCTGGTTTGTTTAAATCGGCTGCCTCTGATACATCAGGTGCCCAAGCATCTACTAATCAACCACAACAAGGAGGGTTACTCTCAGGATTCATGAAATTTGCTTCTACAGGTGATATGACCACAGGTACTCAACTCAATCAGTCACAACAAAGGAGTCAGTCTGCTCAAATAATAAATCAACAAACTCAACCTCATGCCCAACAAAGGCCGTTAAATGTTTCCTCCACAGAAAATAAGTCAACTCATAGACCTCCTCAACAAAAAGACTTTCAGCAACTGTCAACATTTCCAAGTGCACCACCTCAACAGGGAAGTATTTTATCTGGCCTTTTCAGATTTGCCTCCACTGACAAGGTTTCAGACACTCAGTCAAAGATCTCCCAGGAGCAATCATCATCAAGTGCAAGTGCCCGTCAAGATCCTGTACAGCATAATGCTGAGGGACAGAGTTGCAACCTTCTTCAGCAATCCAGAGTCCAAAATCAGCAATCAGACCAACATCAGAAAGGTATAATAGATGACCCTAGACAAGGTGTATCCCATCAAGGACCTTCTCAACAAGATGGCTTTCTGTCTGGCCTTTTCAGGTTTGCCTCCTCAGATGTTTCTGTCTCTCAATCAGCACAACAAATGCAGGTATCTAACAATCAGTCCTCTCAGCTCCAGCCAAAAACAATTGGGATGGGACAAAGCCAACCATCTCAAGAACAAAAACCCCAGTCAGGTGGTCTCTTCTCTGCCTTTCTGAAAACATCTTCCACGGAGTCACAGGAACTGAATACACCACCTGTTACACAGGAAAACAAGAAACATTCTTGTTTGCAGCAGTCAGTTGTGACAAAACAAAGTTCTCCTGTAGCAAGGCAAGATACACTCTCTCAGTCAGGAATTTTGTCTGGTCTTTTCAATAAACTCACATCCTCATTTGAAGATGTATCTCCAAACAGCCAGAATTCATTTCAGCAGAAACAGGAGCAGCAGCACATACCAACAGAGATTTCCACTCATCAAGGTCAATCAAATAGACAGCTACCTCAAATACCTTCTCAGAATCAACATGCACTACAAAACCAAATGCCCTCTACTCAACAAGGTTTCTTATCTGGAATATTAACCAGAAATACAACAGAGATTTTCCCTGCCAAACAGGACAATGTGGTTATGGAAAGATCACATTTGAATGTCAGTTCTTTAGGACTGCTGAGGCACAAGGTATCTGGCCCAAATAATGTGCCAAACATCTATGACACAGAGAGCCTTGATTTGAGGACACAAGCAAGTTATGCGAGGTCACAGCAGAATCATGCTGCATACACATCTAATAGTACCGCTAATTTACCCCTCTCTTATAGCTCACAAAACTTCTTGCTCTCAAGCCAAATAAGAAACACTTCATATAGCACTGAAAATCTTAGTAGCCTCCCTCTTGCTCACCCGTCTCAAGCAGTAATGTCACAGGAATATTTAAGGCAGAGTTATCCATCCTTACATAGTGTATCTGAACAATATGCCTACCCACAAGTCTCCTCTTCTTATGCATTGGGGCTTAGTCCCAGTGATGAACACTCATGGATCCAAGAATCTATATTGTGGCAACAACTGAATGATCAGTCATTGGGCTGCTATCCTGACGGACATGCAAATATAGCTAGCAATGAAGTCCACAAATCTTCTCAGTGTCTGAATAATGTAAACATGGGTGTTAATGAACAATATTGTCCTACTCAGCCATGGATGAGATTGCACACTTACCAAGGAGAGAGCAATAATCAACCAGAGTATTCCAAAGACATTCGCCATAGTTCTATGAGACCGAGATTGTGGAATAGCCATAACAGTTTGGATGGGATTAGTAACCAAGAGTTTGAGGGTGTATTGAATTTGAGCATGAAGAATAATGCTAAATTAGGAAAGTGGCACTCGTTTAGTGCAGAGAGTTGTTGCAGTCTAAACAGTATTTTATATCATGAGGGATATTATGAGGAAACCCCTCCATACCTGTCTTACTCAGCTAATGGACAGTATATATATCAAGGCACATCAGAAATTTGCAGTCAACCTGGGAGTAATGGAAGCTATGTTGCTACATCTCCCAATCATTGGAACTACTCTTCAACAAGCAACACCGATACGGAGGAACATGTGTATCTTGAGGAGTCAGAGTGGTATCAGCAATGGCTTTCACTTTTGGACCAAGGGATGTGGTGGCCAGCAGATGATGGAGATTGTGGATATTTTGTCTACACTGATTATGAGTACATTTATGCTCTACTGACAGATGTCTCTGGGCAGTATGTCTATGCATGCGCTCCAGAACAAGATTGGAGAAATACAGGAGACTTGTATCCTAATGCCTGGCTGTATAATGAGATGGTTAAAGTTTGTGGTTTTAAGATTCCTCTCTACAATGAAGATGAGCTCCTTTGGATTCCTGGGCAAGACCAAAGTGAAGCTGAACTTCTGACCGCACCACTTAACTTGTCGGCAGCCTATAGAAAAGGTAACCAAATCATGAATCTGAACCTAGAGCGTTTCTCTCAGATGTTTGAGGATTCTATTCTTAATCAAAGACCACAAGCTGTAGATTTTTCCAATTATCATTTTAACAAGGTTAAGATGGATACAAAACAACAGCTCCAGAACAATTGTGGGTACTGGAATCCTTCTCAGGAAGCTGTTGACCTCTCATATCATGGTGCCAACCACAACAGTGCAAGTCTCAATAGCAGAGGAATAAAAGAACTGCTATCCCAGAAGGTTTCCATTTCATTTGGTGCTACCCCAACCACAAATTCACCTACCACGGGTGTCTACAGCTGCTATCAGCCTCAACAGAGGCGACGTTCATCCACTGGATTGCAAGTAAAGCATATAGAGGATGTTTCAGAAGAGGAGTGGAGAAAGAGAGTACAGCCTGGAGAAGAGCAGCAAAATCGATCCATTAAGAAAATATCCTCTTTTCTATCCTCAATTGTTGGCAAAAGTTCTGATTCAGAATCAGCCAAAAATACAGCTGTCTCAAGGTCGCCTAATGCCAAAGATGTTCCATACACGGGACAAATTCAAAGCAAATTTACTAAAGCCTCTGAAACTCGACTTGGTGATCAGCATGCCAAAAACATAATCTCAACAGGTTTTCAGAGTCTTAAATCAAAGATCATAAAGGATGACTCATGCTGTGCAACAACTCTGAACTCAGAAAGTACAAATCAGTTGGTATCCAAACCAATTTCAACAACATCTGGAGTTTCACTATCATCTCCAACACAGTCACTAGCTTCCACAACTCCTCAAGGTGTATCCACTTTAAGCTCATCTCAGAAACCCAAACTGGCTAGACAAGCCACAATGTCACAACAGTCCTCTGTTCCTTTAACATCAAGAGACTCCTCAAGTGTAACCTCCAAATCGACCTCTCCAGAAGTTTCCCAGCCAGTAAATACACATGGTGGAAAGCCACCTGAGCAGTCTGGTGGGTTTTTAAACTTTTTCAAGACTGCAGTGGGGATAGAAGAGGTAAAGTCAGATCCCTCTAAATCTACTCAGTCAGTATCTAGACAACCAGAGAAAGATGGATCTGCTTCTGCTGGCAGAAGAGATTCAACAACAAATCAAGCCAAAACTGGAAAGTCTAGCCTTTTTGGGTCAATAGGTGATATTTTTAACATAGAAAGTCCTTCACCACCAAAGACAAATCTGCAACATTCTTCCTCACACCTGCAATCAACTTCTGTACTAAATGATGTAAACAAAGACAGCTGCCAAGCAAAAGCAATGCCTAAAGGAATTCAGAAGCAGCAAACAGTAAGTGCCTCTGGACAAGATGGTCAGTTGGAATTACCTAGGGTATCACAGGCATTTCAGGGAAGGAGTGTCTCAGCATCTCAGATATTTTCCCCTGATGCTAACAAGGTACCAACACCAGGGAGATCTCAAACTATGCCACCAACTGGGGAGACAAAACCAGAAACCCCTTCCAAGCAATCTGGTGGCTTGTTTGGCTTCTCTGTTGGGGATGTGTTCTCTGGAACCACAGCCTCTAAAGAGGAAGGCAAAGGGCTGCTGTCCATATTTGGTGGTTCCAGTCAACAACAAGCTCCATCTCAAACTGGATCTGCTTCTCCTCAAGAAAAAATGGACAGTGCATCTGCAAAAGAGCCACTAGGCAAAAACATCCTGACTTTGTTTGGAGGTTCCAGCATTCAACAGACTTCACCACCATCTGGATCCTCAAGTCAAACGCACACACCAGCATCTGCTCCTCCCAAAGAGACTCAAGGCCTGAATTTATTTTCTGTGTTCAGTGGCACTAGTACACAGCGGTCTTCAACACAACCTGGTTCTTGTAATAAAAAACAAACACCAGGCATTGTTCCTCCAAAGGAAACATCAACCATGGGTTTACTGTCCATGATTAGTGGTTCCAGCACTCAGCAGGCTTCATCTGGATCTGAAGCTGATCCACCAAAAGATACAACAGTAACAGGATTGCTATCTATGTTCAGTGGCCCTAATCAACATCAGACGTCACAACCACGCTCTACCACACAGCCTGCACCTCAAGGGAATGGGCAACAAAAAGAGCCCCTGGGTAAAGGTTTATTTTCTATGTTTGGTGGTTCAGGGCAACAGCCTTCACAGCAGGCAGGGTCAATTTTTGGTAGTATATTAGGTGGATCTTCAAGCGCTATTGAGAGTCCTGCAAAAGGTTTATTTTCTATGTTTGGAGCACAAAGCCCACAACCACCAACTACCAGAGTTCCAGGCACTGTCCCTAGTAATGAGCAGACAGTTAAACATACTTCTTTGTTGGATAGGTCTAACTCCCAACATACTCCACCACAATCTGTCTCTTCTCCTGCAAAAGGAGCAACCCTTGCAAAGGAACCACCTAAAGACAGTCCAGTAAAGGGTTTAGTTTTGGACTCTGGAAAAGCCAGCCATCCAACAGCATTACAGGAAGGTTTGACCCCTGAGTCTGTTGTCTCATCGAATGAGCCATCGGTAAAAGAAATACCCTCCTTGTCTAGTGCACCTAGCCCTCAGCAATCCCCACAACAACCAGATTCAGTGTCAACTTCTATTTCCCTTGATAGTAAAGAGTCAAAGGAGCCACAAGGTAAAGACTTGATCACTGGACAAACTCCACAGCCAGGTTCTTCTCAACCCTCCTCACTTCTAAGTGGGTTGCTATCAAATGAAACCCCTGGTAAAGGTCTTTTGGCAAACCTCACTGGGGCTATACTTCAGCCAAGTGAGACACCAGTTACACCAAGCTGTGATCCAGCTGTATCAGCACCAAAAGCCCCGCAAGAAGTATTGACAACGGTTGATGGTAGACTGGCATCTTCTGAATCTAGCAAGTCGCCAGCACACCAGGAGGATTCTTCTACTCAGGGTGTAGTACCACCAAAAGATGGAGCGACCTCAGGCTTGTTGTCAATGTTTTCTGGGTCAAGTTCTCAAAATGCTCCTTCTCAGACTGGGTCTATACTTGGCGGGATTTTCCCTGGTGCCTCAGGATCAAAGGAAATTCCTGGCAAGAATCTGTTTTCTATGTTTTCTGGACCAGGTTTACAGCCCAGTGCAGGTAATGCAGGGCCTAAAGTTGAGAGTAATGGTCCAGGGGCTTCTGCCTTTAATGAGTTACCAGGAAAAGGTTTATTTTCTGTGTTTGGTGGTTCAAGTCCACAACAGGCCACTTCTCAGTCGTCTTCACTATTAGGAGGTCTTCTATCTGGAGTTGCCTCTAAAGATACTCCTGGAAAAGGTCTTCTTTCTATGTTTGGTGGGCCTAATTCAACGACTTCACCTAGTCAAACAGGGCCAACTTCGAAATCATGTGAAACTGAGGGGCTGTTGAAGGTTGCATCATTATTCTCTCGAGGGGATGCCACTGAGGATAATAAACCAAAGACTGTGGGATTTAGCCTGTCAAATTTGGGCTTCATGGAGGAAAAGAAATCAGGACCACAGAATGATGATTCCAAGCATTCTGTTCCCTTGGCCGATCAAGAAAAAACAGCAGTCTCCATGGTTCCAGTCTCTGATGATATTGCTGACAAAAGCTCAGATCACATTGTTGAGACAATTGCTGCTGAAGGCAATAAGCCAGATGTTACTGTAATTAATTATAGTTTGCATGGAGATGATTTATCAGAGGATGTTGATTCAAACTCACAGCAGAGTACAAAAACAGAAATCCAGCCTACAGATCACCAACCTGAGCATATAAAACAGACTGATTCAACAGATCCCAATGCCGATGGCTCTGGGAGACTTCCTAAACATCCTGAACAACAGAAATATGTCATAGACTCATCAGCTGAAGCAGTCAGTGGGTTTATGTCTAAACTGTTTACTGGTGCCAGTTCAGCAACAAATTCATCAGGAGGTCTCTTCTCACAAACACAATCAACCACAGAAAAAAGCTCATTCTTTGGCCTTCCAAGTAGCTTACCCACGGAATCTATAAAAAATGACCTTTTCAGTATGTTTAAATCACCTGAAGTACCCAAAGCAGCTGACATAACACCATCTGTTACCTCTACTCCTCAGTCTATTCAGTCAGTCCAAGATCAGAATGCACATAATGATTCACTGTCATCTTCTGGGGGTGTTACATTGTCTGGAGACAAAGATGAAAAAAATGAAGTAGAAACCCTTTTACCTATGAAAGAAATGCCTGCTAATGATACTTTGAGTAATTTAACAGTTGCAAGTGTAGATCCCACAGCAGCTTCCAGTGGCCATCCAGGTGAAACAATTGTTAAGCAGCCTACTGAAGGTGAAGTAATACATGAGAAAAACATTGCCATTGTTTCTGAACCTGAAGCAAAGGATACAGACAAATCAATGTCTTCAACAGACAGTATCTCAAAAATACCTCAAAATCCTCCATCAACAGAAACTTCTCAGTCCATATTTGGCATGCCAAGTTTAGCAGGACCCAAGTTTGGTTTCATGGCTGGAGCTGCAGATGCTGGGAAGTCTTTTGGATCTCTCTTTTCTTCGCCACCCTCAATACCAAACACAGAAAGTGCCAAGCTTCTTTCTGGGCTTAAGTCATTTTCAGCAGGGCTGTTCCAAGAGGAGAAGTCAAAAGAAGAAACGTCAACATCTTTGTTTGGAACAAAATTGAGTTTTCCATGGCAGAAAGAAACTCCAGAACCTCCTAAGCAACAAAGACCTCCAGTTGTTACAACCCAACCTAAAGCTCAGAAGAATGAAATTCACATTGAGGATAGTACAACTGCTGAAATAGGGCATGACAATTTTAAGTCAAAGGAAGAAAATAGTGAAATCACACATCCTGTTGATGTTAAACAAGAAAGTGTTGCAAATTCTGAAGTCCAAAAGAAAGAATTTGTTGTCCCAGAAAATGACACAGATAAACCCCAACTCAGTTTATCCACTCCTGATCCTCCTCTTCAAGAAGAATTGGAAATCCATATCCAGACCCCACCTTCTACAGATGACTCTTCAGGATTACAGCAGGAAAAGGACCTTTTGATTCCAAAAAGGCTAGTAGCAGCATAATAAATGGTTTCATAAACCATTTATGTTGCACTAAGTTTACATGCACAGTCATTGTTCTATCAAAAAGAAATCCATTTGTTTATTTCATTGTTTATTTAGCAATTTCTGAATGAAATAATTATTAGAATAGGACTTCTAGTAGTGCTCATGCAAATCTGTTAAGGACCACTTAACCCATGAAAAAAAGGTGCAAACTATTTCAAAAACTGAATGTAATGCTAAGGTATGCCATCTGAAATATATACAAATTAAAAATTTAGGGGCTCATATCTCAATATGCTGAATAAGAATAACAATGTACATGTAAACATGCTCACTGACATTAGTTTTAGCTTTAGTTTACGAAAATGGTGGCTTTCCCAATTTGTGATTTGTTTCTTCTCAGTGTTATGTGACTTTTGAATAGTAACTGTGCTTTGGTTCCTTGTAACCTTTTCCTTTAGCTGTGTGTAGCATTTACTGTGTTTCTTAATTAATTAGAGACTTGCTAAATGGATGTAGTTTTAAAAATCTCAGATATTATAACTGACTTGTTGCTATCTTTCTTTGATTCTTTTCTTTTCAACAACACTAGCCCTGTGGATTCCAGTCGTTTTGGATCTTCAGGGAACCTCAGCCAAGCTAGTTCTCAGCTCAGTGAGACTGGTCAGGAGAGTGCTGCCTGTTCAGAGTTAGAGGAGTCTTACCATTCCTACCACAGTACCGGCTATCGACCATCCAAAAATGAGCATCAGCCTACCAATGGACATACTTCCTGGGGGGAAGATGAGGGATTGAAATCCTCCCAAGAAAATGGAAAGGGTATAAGCAGCACCATAAAAAAGGAAGTGGTTTCTCAAGTGGACAAAATGCCTGATAAAACTCCCAAAGGGTACAGAAATTGTGCTGGCTTACAATGATTTTATAGTGTACATTTGGTATAATAAAAAATTTCAATAGCATGAATTCATTTTCATACAGTGTTTTATTTTTCCAGCTTCAGGGACGATGGAACGCCTTTGCCATTCTCTCCATCCAGATTGCGCTGGCTTAAGGCAATCAACAAAGTGAGAGTTCAACTTAAGGAGGTATAGTAGGGAGCTCATACCCTCCATCTCCTTTGTCTATTCCTTCTTCAATTGATCCAGTTTCACACTTCAGATTAAACACTACCGCATATCTCTTTTCCTATAAACCTGCACCAGTTATCAGCATCTTATCAATCAAAATTATCACTAGAATTTGATCTGCTTATCTATATTGCTTTCCAGTAGGTAAGTATGAATTGCACAACCCCATTCAGCTCATTCATGAACATCTGTTTTGGATTGGTTGAGTTTCACTATTTAAGTGAAATGTACATTTCTGATCCTTTGCGGAAATAATTTTGGTTGGTTGTTGGTTAGTTGGTTGCAACTTGGAGATGTTAAATTCATGAGTGCAGTGAATGTAATGGTATTCCACAATGGTACTCTATCAGCTAGGCAAGGCATGCTGGATTGGACAAGGGCCAAGGTCAGGCTCTGAAGAGTTGCTGTCTGATATCACTGATAAAGTCTCAGGGAGTAATTACGCATTGAGCGGCAGGGAGCTAGAGATAGCATGTGTCTTGAAGAGTATTTAATGACTAGTTAAAAGAAATTGGGGCTTTTAAAGTTCACAAAGAAAAGTACATGACTATTGCTATTGCTTATGCCTAATTATCACAGTAGTGGAATATGGTACTGTTTGTTAAAGCTGTAAATACAGCATGTTGATTTATAATGGTTTTTTTTTTTCAGTAATTATGTATATGTTATAGTAATTAATTTATAGAAAAGATATAAAATTATTTCTAAAATAATTATTGCAAAGGAAAGATAGCAATAAAAGGCCAGAAAATTTCATACTCTTTGCATGAATCGTTTAAAACTCTTTTTGTTTATATATATATATATATATATACAGTGCACAGCAAAAAGAGTACACCCCCTCTAAAACTTAACAAATTCAGTAATTACTCTTTACTTAGATGACATGTTAGGGTTCTTTGGAGATATAATGTTCCAACAAGCCTGCTTGATCAATTACCAAAGAAGAATGTCAAAATTATTCAGCAAAATAAGATTTTCTTATCAAAGTGATAAAATGTTGTGTTGCAAAAATGAGTACACCCTCCTGAAAGTTACTAAATAAAACTTAAAAAAAAAAAAAAAATGTGTATAGGTTTAAGGCCTTTTTTGATCAACAGGTAAGTATATTGAACCAAAACTTTTGAAGAAAAGTAATTTCCTGACAATTAAAAGTGTTATACAGCCCACTGAATCATACTCAGTCTTAATGCTGGCAGCAGTGGCACCACTTGGGAGAGAACTGCCAGTTGATTTATTTCTTAGCATAAAAGAGGACAATGGTACAAGAGGAATACCAAATGATTGTTTTAAGTGTGAAAATATAGCAGAAGTAGCACTGACATTCAAAAACAATGGACTTGTGACAAGGCTCCTGAAATAATCAGGTCTTCACTTTAGTTTTCATTTAGTGATGAGTTAATTTTTGCTAGGAAAAAGAGCAGGAGAAATAACATGCAAGTGTCTCAGAGCCGGCAAAAGCTTTGAAAAGAGTGACACTAGAATTACCCACTGTAGCCAAAGTAAAATAAACTCATTTAACCTCTTCCAAGGCCCATATTTACAAAATAGAGACTTCTGGGAATCCATGCTCTGGTCTCAAGAGACCAAGTCAATCATTTCGGATCCAAAAGCATCCAAATGTTCTGGTGTTGCTAGAGGAGGAGTACAGTGAGAAGTGCTTGGTACCCACAGTGACGTTCAGTGGTAGTAAAGCTCTTATATAGGGATGAGTGAGTGCTGAAGGTGTGAGGGAGTTGTGCTTTATCAACGCTGTCATGAATTCACACACTACTGTGTGATGTAATACAAAAACTTGAAACAGATGATGCTACCCTCCCCTCATTCCCTGCGTTATTGGGCATTTTTTCAGCATGACAATGAAGATATTCATTCTCCCAAGGTGAAAATCCTTCAGTGGACATGTATTTCACTCAATCTTAACGCTCTTGAGCAGCTGTGGGGGATTCTGTAGAGACAAGCTGAGCAAAACTCCCCATTAAAGACCAGAGCATTTAAGGAGGTCATCCTCCAGGAGTTGAACAGGACAGATGTGAACATTTGTCATGAACTTGTACACTCAGTGCCAAGAAGGGTCAGAGCAGTATACTTAAAATTCTGGAGGACATACTAAGTACTAGAATATTATACATTTGCTGAATTAAATCTAGGGTGTACTCATTT